>JAKTTQ010000241.1:0-100961 GCA_030581555.1 [Candida] argentea
ATTGTCGCAATGGGGTTGACCTTGTTAGCGTCCAAGTCAGGAGCCGATCCGTGACAAGGTTCGTACAACCCAAATGCGGCGTTGGTGTCGGGCAATGATGCCAACGAAGCAGAGGGCAAAAGACCCAAAGATCCAGGGATCACAGATGCCTCGTCTGAAATGATGTCTCCGAACATGTTGGAGGTGATGATGATACCATTGAGTGACGAGGGTTTTTGGATCAAGATCATGGCAGCAGAATCAATCAATTGATGCTGGACTTTGAGCTGGGGAAATTCCTCGGAAATGACCTTGTCGACTGTTTTTCTCCACAAACGGGAAGAGGCCAATACGTTGGCCTTGTCCAATGACCAAATGGGTAAAGGCGGGTTGTGCTGCAATGCCATGAAAGCGGCCATTCTAGTGATGCGGGTGACTTCGCTCACCGAGTATTTCTCGGTGTCCCATGCACTTTGTCCATCGGCAGACTCTCCTTGCTCTTGTCTCTCACCAAAGTAGATACCTCCCACCAATTCGCGGACCACTGTGAAGTTGGTGCCACGCACAATTTCAGGACGCAAAGGGGACAACTCCAAAAGACTTTCACAAGCAAAATTACAGGGTCTCAAGTTAGCGTATAAGTTCAATTCCTTGCGGATCTTGAGTAAACCCTGCTCTGGACGAACATCGCCAGTTCCCCACTTGGGCCCACCAACAGCGCCTAATAAGACAGCATCGGATTTCCTTGCCGACAGCAAACTCTCATCGGGCAATGGTACGCCAGTAGCATCTATGGCGGCACCGCCGATCAATTGGTGGTCAAACTCGAATTTAATGCTCTGAAATGGAGTCGAAGCCTCAATGGCTTTCAAGACTTTAATGGCTTCGGCACAAATTTCAGCACCAACATGGTCACCGGGCAAGACAGTGATGCGCTTAGTAACAGGGGAGGAGGACATTTGATGATTTAGTCGTAATGCCGAATCGGTGACTGATAAATTGTCGATTTTATATTCGGTTGGAGTTTTTCGATTAAAGGGCGCCGGTACCGGTACGCCCGCGGAGGTGTTACTCCGATACCGGCATTTTGTATTAACGGTGCAAGACGACACGGATCTTTGATGCTTCAATAGTCAGATAAATACAGAAAGCTATTTATATACGTATAAACACTTTAGTGACCGCTCCATTCGATGGAGTCCAAGTCGATCCCATCTTGGACCATTTCCCATAACGGCGACATTTTACGCAAAAAGTCTACCCTTTCGCGAATGGCTGTGACGACGTAGTCAATCTCGGCCGTGGTGGTGAAACGGCCTATACCGAACCGAATGGAAGAATGTGCCAACGCATCATCGGCACCTAAAGCGTGCAACACATATGATGGTTCCAAAGAAGCGGACGTACACGCTGACCCAGAGGACAATGCAATATCCTTTAATGCCATCAACAAGGATTCACCCTCGATATACGCAAACGAGATATTGACACAGCCCGCATAGTGGCTCAGTGGTTCGGGAGAGCCGTTTAATTGTGTGCAGGGGATCGACAACAAGCCGTCACGTAATCTTTGTGAGAGCTTCGAGATATACGCGGAATCATACTGGAAAAGTTAGTAAATGTAAAGCGGGAGATGAAGAATCTTCATTGCTTTGCTGATATCGATATTGCATTCGAGGAACTGACAATATGCAATATCCGATCCTTGCATAAATTGGTGAATCATCATCGAGTCCGTGGACGCACAAAGAGAATACGCGCCAACATAAAACGGGGGCTATGATATCATGTGTCGTCCTGCAAAGCAAAATGCAAGTTCCTGTTATGCAGCAAAGAAAGAATGAGAGATTAAGCAAAAAAAAAGTAACATACCTGTGCTTCCTGGCGCATGAGACGCGCCGCTTCACCGAATCCCGCAATCAAGGCAGGAGCCAATGTTCCTGAGCGCAAACCACGTTCCTGACCACCGCCGGTAATGATGGGATCCATTCTGACTCTGGGTCTTCTGCGAATGTAGATAGCACCAATACCCATGGGGCCATAGATTTTGTGAGAGGAGATGGACATCAAGTCAATATTCATATCGTTGACATTGATATCTATTTTTCCGTAAGCTTGAGCACCATCAGTGTGGAAGAACACCTTGTTCTCGCGACAAAGTTTCCCGATTTCCTTGAGGGGTTGGATGACGCCGATTTCGTTGTTCACCGCCATTATTGACACTAGGCAAGTATCCTTGCGAATAGCCTTTTTCAAATCGTCCAAATTCACAAGACCGTCTTCACCAACGGGTAAATAAGTTACATCGAATCCCTCTTCTTGCATGTGTCTTGCTGAATCCAACACACACTTGTGTTCCGTCTGAATTGTGATGATATGGCGTTTTGTTTTGCCATAGAAGCGAGGGACACCCTTGATGGCCATGTTATTGGATTCTGTAGCACCAGAATTGAAGATGATTTCTTTAGGATCAGCACCAATGACGTCAGCAATATGTTTACGGGCGATCTCGACTTCCTTCTCAGTTTCCCAGCCGTACGCATGAGTTGAAGAGTGGGGATTACCGTATAAGCCAGCGTAGAAGGGCAACATTTTGTCGAGTACACGGGGATCGGTCGGGGTGGTTGCCTGGACATCCAAATAGATGGGGCGAGATCCGAATTTTGAGTCATCGCGAGTGGCGCTCTTCAAGGCTATTGATATCGCCGATGCGGACGGGCTGGTGGGAGCGAGGGTAGCGGCAACAGCACTGGAGGTCGCCGAAATAGACAAGAGTCTATGAGATGCAGGGGTCCTTAACACATGACGAGACGCCACCGAGGCAAGGGGAATATGGCGATAGATCATGGTGGAGTATGGACGAGCGGGCTTTTTTTTTGAGAAAACTTAAAGCGCCGAATCGGTCTGAATATATTTGATTTAGCACTGAATTTATTAGAGAATCACAGAAATAAAGTCTTGAGTATCAAGTCGATCTTGGTCACTCCGAAGGACAGAGAATTACTTTGGAAACAGATGACGGTTTTACTAGGTCTTGTTTGATCGCACACACAATTGCACATTTTTTGGCTACCGAAACGTGATGACTGATACGGCTTTAGTAAGCGGAATGACTCTGTTGCGGCCGGATCAAGACGGTCTAGACTGACTCGGATTGTGACCTTGATCCACTTGTTTGCGAATGAGTGGCTATCATTATGTCTATTATACGATGCTTGTAATGCGTCGTGCGCGTAGAATCAGCCGAATCTACAATGGATTGAGTCCACATCGGTGGTAGTCGTAGTGGCCGAAAGCGGTTTTGTTCCAGATTATGCAGACAATGCTTTGCGCGCGTGGAATTGGTCGAGATTGGTGTGCACAAGTTCATAGCATCCCAAGAAAATCGCACCGCCCGCGCTTATCCAGCATGTCCGCGGCCCGATTCCACTCAAAAAGGCGCCATATCCTTCTTCGCGTATCATTGTTTGTACTAGCACTTTGACGGGTATTCTTTCGTGATCGAGCATAATACGGGTTTTGATGACATCGAGCGGCGTTGTAGCAGCTGCAGCTATCCCTCCCGCAAGAGATCCGCATAGCGCTCCTCTGATCAACGATAAATCGCTGCCTGTGACCAGAGCCCATTTTTGCTTAAAGTATTCGTAAAGGGGGAATTGAATGACCGTGAACGGGATTTCACGCATGATTGTAGTATTCCATCCTCGATACAAGCCTCGGAACATGCCTTCCCCCAGCTTGTTTCTTATCAAGTATAAGAAGTTCGAGTATGATGTAGACTTGCCTCCAGTGCCGACCACGCCTGTTTGAGTTCTCTGCTTAATGACTTCAGCAGGCACCCGCACCAAGCATGCGGCGATTTCTCCCATCGAGGCCGAGAGCATGTGGCATTGCACGCGCGGCATTTTGTCGCTGGTATATCGTTTCATCGAGTCATAGGTGACGAAAAAGAGGGAGGCCAGAGGCGCCGAAGCTACTACACACGAGCCCAAACCTTTATATATTCCATTCCACCCACCATTGACAAAAAAACCTCCGCGAGCTTGTAATCTAGTTTTGATGGTATCGATAGGGAAGAATGCCAAGTCAGTGGCCGTACCGGCACATCCTCCGCTCTGAAAAGGGGTGTTAGCAACGCCAAAATAGATGAGACAAATTAGGAGAAAGACATACAATCAAGGACGCGATGAAAGCGTTCGAATCCATCAGTTTGAGCCCACGGGAAATCGAAATATCTAGAATGGAGTCGAGGTCGCGTCCAAAAGATCTGCGATCGGATCGAATTTTTCGGGTGGTCGATCCAGCGTCATCGGCGATGACTATGAGTCTCAAGCGACTCACGCGTGGTTGGAGGGTGGGGACAAAATTGACTCTTCATTGTTTATTATCTTCAGTAGTCATTTGCAGGGAAGCCTATCTAGAACACACAATAAACGTTTCCTTTGTGCCGACTTTTTTGCGGGTCTTCCTTGCGTGTTTGAGAATTAGGGAATCGACTTTTTTATCCTTCGGGACGAAATCCTCGATGAATGGAACAAAGTCATCGTAGTCCCAACGAGCACACAATTGAAAAAGCTGGATGAATCGCATCGAGACATCTTTGGAAAGCAATTTCGGATTGAGGTATTGGACGCGGCCTTCTTGTGGCCTCATGAAGTGTCCTCTCAAGTCTTTGATGTCAAGGGGCACATTGTAAAACTCAGGGAGCGACAGTTTCCATTGAACCAAAAATTCCAGCGTGATGATCGAAGCTCCCGCATCGGCGCAAAGCAGCTGGGTCCCGAACCAGCGCGCGGCGTGTCGATTATCAAGAGCGAAGTCTGAGCTGGGGTCCGAGGCAGCAAATTTGTGGATAACAGACATTGCCATCTCGCGCGTCAAGACTTGATTTGTGATTTGTTGTAGTAATTGTGCGGTTGGAAAGGATTCCTCGGCTACTTTGACAGAATTCCCTAGTAAAGAGACAATAATTGTGGAGAGGATCTCCGTGATAATAGCATCCAGCATGATATGGGCATTTCCCTCGATCTCGGTGCCGCCAAGGGCAAACCATTCGCGGTAGAAGTCCAGACGACAAATGGGCAGTACGTCGAGCAACTCTTGGACTGAAATGAGGATGCAGTCGCGATTGACAGTATCGTCGCTAAGCTTATCACCGGAATAAACCGGGATGTTACTTACATTAATCGATCCTGAAACATCACTCAATTCGTATTCGTAGGATGTTTGGGTAAACCCCACAATAGCGTTTGCGGGTGTGTTGTTCGAAAGAGATTTTCGAGAATTGTTGACTCGTAGGTCATCCATAAGCAAGACAGAGTTAGAATGATTCATTTGCCGCAATTTCCAAGCATGATCAGGAGTGCAGAGCACTAGACGATTTTGTGGATCCGTTGCATTGGCTGCTGGAGGGGCCTTTATAACAACCTCAGCATCTTTGTCAGATTCAATGTACTGTACCAAATCCGGGGGTAGCTGAATAAGCTTATACGCATACTTGTCATCAGCCGATAGTTGTTGGTATACAGGGAAAGACCTCTCCATCGTCTACGCGGTATGGAACCTTACTTTTGCATCACTGAAGCAGGACGCGTCTTTCAAGGTGACAGTGTCACGTGCAACCATCAAGTTTTAATCTCAAAGTATTTCGGCTGCTAAAGTCCGAAGACCATAAGGGCTTTATATAACATATTGAATGTTATAGGTACGAGACCGTTCTAACTCAATTAGAGCATCCTATACAGCAAGAGTGTGGCCTCAGGGATAAATACCTCTAATGTCATACTGAGTTGACTAATTTAATTTTGCTGATCAATGACACTATCGATGTCATCCACTTCAGAGACTTGAAAGTCTTGACTCAAACTGATCTTGGTCTTGTTATCTTCGGCATGCACCAATTTGGCCAACTTGGCTACTGGGCCCCATCCATTGACGGGAGGGTTCAATTTGAAAGGCATCAACCACTTGGTGATGGTTGTAAAGTTTTCAGATAAGGAGGCGATCTCGTGAATGATATCTTCAATACACACCAATCCCAACGAATCTCCGAATTCCTCTTCAACAACCTGGTTATTATCTAAACGAGCGGGGACCGCCTTCTTTTCGTTTTCGGCTTCACCGCTGTTCAGTGTTGGCTCATCTTTGTTTTCTTTTATTCCAACATCAACAAAGGTTAATATACGTGCTCTCTTCTGGAAAAGTTTGCGAATGGAATTGAGCGATGGCTTGCCAATTATGATGTAGGGAGCGACCAAATTTAACAAATTCATAGTGTTGTCGCTGGCTTTGACAAACACACCAGTGTTAACATCTGTGAGTTTCAAGACCTCCAACACCTGGCGGGCCTTTGGCGGGATCGATAATCCCTTTGTGTGGTTGGGCACTCTGATTATGAACAATAATTTGTACTTGGCATCAGTTGGCGAACACAGAAGCTGGTTTGCTGCCAAACGCTCGTGTTTCTTGGATAATGCCCTTACTCTTTTCCTTTCCAACTCATTGGACTTGAAGTTGGAGACAAGAGTCTCTGCGCGGATAAACTTTTTCTTGCGGTTGAGCTTCGCACGCTTGGCCTTCCTATCAAGGTCCTCTTGTTGTTTATCAGCACGCTTCCTGTCAGCGTCCTTTCTCTTTTTCAAGAGAATCTCTGGATTGGAATTCAACACTGCCATCACGAATGTATAGGAAATATGTAAAGTTCAGAGATGACCTGCGATGAGCTGGAAATTGAAATCCAAATCTCAATCCAAATCGAGCACACCCCGAAAAAACTGTGTGTCACCTGTATATAGAGGTGACTACCAATAGGATGAGGGTGCTCTTGAAGGAGGTCCTGAAAGGATGGATTACTTCATCATAAACGGATACAGGGCAAAGGGCATCACACGCAACCGCCACAAGGATGTGTTTGTGCGTTTGTGAGTTGCCTACACTCCATCAGTAAGCAGATATATGTTCTCAAAAACATAGTACATGTCTAGCACTGCTTAGTACGTCTGCTCCAGTTCGATGCCGATAACGATACCCATTTAATCATTAGACAGTGGAGAAACATGTCTATTCCCTTTGCAACTGAACCGTTCTTTATCCGCGGTTGGAGCATTCAAGTCTCTATCTGTTGTGATATGGCACAGCCATATCACGTGCTGAATGTGAAACATATGTAATTGCCGAAAGAGGCCCTCAATGGAAGAGAAGTGAGACGGGAGGACACTGTCCTGCCGGAGAAGGATCTGGACAAGGCTAGGTCTGAAGTATAAGAAGGAAAGAGAATTCCTCTGATATGTAAGATTTAGACTCTACCGATTATAAGCAATACAGTTATGTCCGCACCTTCCTCTGTAACAGCAAGTTCCGATGCAGTACCTGCACAAGGGCGTTTGGAATCACAACACTATCTACGGGCTGCTCACCCCAGCAGCGATCACGTGCAATCATCAAATTTCCGTCGGTCATGCTATCTTGTGAGACAGTCATACGTCAGCCCTCACCTAGAGTGAATCATTGAATTGCGTATGAACCAACTTAACCGACGAATGGCTAAAAGTTTAATATTGGAGAGAGAAGGCTCAGTTGTCATGGGAGCAGTCTATATCAGTAAGGGAACCTGAAACACGATCAGTCGCCACACGCCTCGTGATCCGCGAAAAGTTGCACATTAAACCCCCATTTGGCACTGCTTATTGTGTTGACGCCACCCTTTCGGTGCATCTATTTTCACAGTAGCGCAAAGTTGTTTCAGGATCTCGCATAATACAAGCGAAATGGCGACACTGACAACGACATCGATAGGTAACTGCTGATTGAGTGCCAGTACTCTTAGAAACCAAGTCAATGCGACACTTCCATCACTATCAACCTATTGTTGGGCGTTTCCAAAATCCCCCTAAACCACCGATATTCTCAACGTCTGATTCTTTGCTCAATTCCCAAAATTGTCATTCTATATGGAACAATTGATTGGCCCCCGGGCGATCCCTATGATTTCTTCTGAACAAAATGTCTCACTTGCCTTCCAATCTCAACACCTTGCAAGTGTTGTGTCCGCTTCTTCTATATCAGATGTTGCCAAGTTCTCACTATTCAATGAAATATATGCACAAATCGGGATATTTATTGGAGACCCACAAGCATCAACACCGATATTCTATAAAAATTATCATCAGGCTCCTCACTACTTGTGTTTTCGGGGTAACAATAGTGACACCCGCCTCCCGGGCCGAATCCCGCAGAGTCCCTCGCAATTGCTTGCTTGGTAACGATTGCAATCGATCGGTTTACCATCGATTTCCACCACCTAAAAATCCTATTCAAACTTCCCTCTCTAAATCACACCACCTACACAGCCTTGAAACATATACATCTCTATTGTATTTGCTGTTCCCGGCTAAAGATGCTTCCGTGTCGTCGTTCAAATTTGTATGGAAGAGGCACGTGCTCCTACATTGCCACAAAATTCGGGGGATGGCGCACGTGACTTATAGGCCCCAAACCATATGATGCAACGGTGTTTAATGTCATGGTAAAGTAGAGATCTGAGTGTTGCTTCCGTTCTGCCGTACTCTGCCCGTGTCTCTATCGGGACAGTTCGGAATTCCACTTAAAAGAGCCACTTATCGACGGCTTCAGATATCCTCGTCAAATAAAAAGACGACCCTGGCCAGGATTCAAGTGGCAAACACGCTTGACGTCGAAAAAGCACATTCGATATTAGTTGACCCGCGTTCGCCTCGCACGATTCGGGTCAGAAAACACATCTGTCACGATCGAGATGGAAATACAATAATAAATTATTAAGATGAATATTGGTCGATTCCCTTGTGCCACCCCTTATAGTGTGGCCTTGTCTACCACGATTGCAATAGTGCTCCCCGGCCTCACTCGTTGGTGATACTGAACATTCTCATGTTCTCAATCTTGCGGTTTTGCGGCGAACCATCATGTACGAAGCACTTTGAGTCGCATAAAATATAAAAGGCGCAATGCATGGTTATTTTTCAAAACTATTGTCTTGCAATGCTTTCGACGCACGAATCCATCCGCAAATGTGTGAAAACTGTATGCTACTCGGAAAATCCTCGCCGCTCAAACCACGAGTGGCTCCTCAAATTAGTTCTTTAGTTCATGGATAATCCACAGTCTCTGCATTTTTGATCACCATGAAGCTACTGCCTCGAATGCAACAGAGTGTCGAATACCTGCTATTGCAATCCAACACCACGGGTTCGACATCGCCGGATAATCATCACGCCCAAGGCAATAATCCATTGGCCTTGTCACAATTCACATCAACGCTGGAATTTCCACCCCAGAATTATCAATTTTGCAACATGCCCTTGCAACTGTTCAATGCCTATGGTGAGCCTCCTCTTCTCAACCAACTACCCACGCCGGCCCAAGCAGTCTGTTCCCAGCCACAATCTCTAGCACAACACACGTCCATTGCCGACAATTTCGGCCCATTGGCTCCACCTGCGTCACAGCTCTCATATCATATTCCGGGGTATGCTGGCATCTCTGGAAGACAACCGACCATGCCTTCGCCGCTCCTGGCGCTCGACCAGCGCTCGTTCATGTTCTCTCGCGCCGACGGCGGTCCTGTGCGTGACCGCGCCATGTCCGAGCTGAGCTTATTGCCAAGCAGATCCAGGAAACGTCTGCACGAAGGCAACATGCACAATGAGCAAGACGCTCAGGTGAGACGGTTCGCGTATCGCGCTGCCGATATACCTCTCGAGCAACTCGCGACCATTGTCCGGGATTCAGAACTACACCAGAAAGATATCAATGGCATCAACAACATCAGTGGCAACACCAGGACACCCTCATTGCCGTATCCCCCAAAAGATGACGATATCCATAGCCAGATCATTGCATTGGCCCAGAACTCAAAGGAGAAAGTCCGCCAAGTTTTCGGAATGGTATGGCTCTTGAGCGCATGTCGAGTAATGCCCGAGGAGACGGCTTCGCGCGGAAGCGTCTACGCCCGCTACAGCCAAGTTTGCTCAGCCAACAATCTAACACCACTTCTGCCGGTAAGTTTTGGCAAAATCATGCGTATTCTTTATCCGCACCTCACCACCCGTCGTCTTGGAGTGCGGGGCCACTCGAAATACCACTATTGCGGGATCAAGTTGAACCAGCAAGAATCTGTTGTCCCTGTCCAGGACCCAGGCTTCTTCGCGGTTGCGAAGCCGCTGGCTCTGGGCTTGCCTGCCACATGTCCTCATCTGCCGCGCTCGTCGCATGCATCTTTGTCCTCTCTCACCAACTCCCGACACGGTAGCACTGACTGGCCTGCGCTCCACCACCTGTGGAATGTCCACTTGCGGTACGTGCCGGACCTCTTTACGCAACTCTCGGATTCACAATTATTGCTTCCCACGATATACGCCCACTTGCCCCCAGAGATAAGTTATGAGATTGCCGATACTCTCTACTCTTTGTACAAGGCACACGCCCATACGTGTCTTGATGCCTTATCGCCACCACAGCCTGATAAACTTGTGGCGAGCTATGATTGTTTCAGTGCGGCTCTGTCCGAGCCAGTGTGGCAATTGTACACGAGCGACTATATGTTGGAATGGATACGTGAGTGTGAGATGGCCATTCTTGGACAGCATGTGAGGCAACTTGCGTGTATGCTGATTAACTATATATGGTCAAGCGAGGCGATCAAGAATTTCAAGTTGCTTGCGCACACATATATTGGCGACCTCTCGGTGTCGATGCGTCAAACAGGAGTTCCCGCCGCAATTTCAGACATCAAGATTGGAGTGGCCAAAACGTTTGTTGGCTACTTGACGCGCATGATCCGAATCATCGAAGCGGGACAGCGCGCTCAGACGAAACTACAAGATATGGGCGATAGGCAGGCCATGGTGCGCGATTGGCTCAGTCTCGATTTCGATGATATAGTGCTCCATGATGTCCCCGGTGGGCACCAATGCCATGCCCTTTCTTTGAATATATTGAAGGAAGAGGTGCCAGCGCTTTTGAATGGACAATATGCCATGACTGAGACCAGTTCGAACACTAGGTCTTTTGAATGCAGCAGCGACTCGAGCGAGATGATTATGGCCAAGCTTGTGCTGTTCATCTCAGAATTGCCCGGCCAATTCCTGCTAGATGACCCACGGCTCTTCCAGATGCTCGCCAGCAATCTCACGACCCTGTGCTTGCGAGAAATGAGTATGACCAATCAGGCTGGCTTCGAGTCATGGTGGGTTCTCCGATGCTGGGCGGATGAGTTTTTGATGTGGACATTTGAGATGGGCGGGTTTATCTCGCGAGACCTGCGCCAGCTGCTGACCCTGCTGCAACCATGGGCGCTTTGAATAACGGAGGGGCGGGAAGGAGTTTCCGATTATGTTCCACGTGCGGCTTTTTCTCCAATCACATGTCATACGATGGATCTTGAACAGGAATCTGCGTCGACGATTCGAAACACGGTGCCGTTATTCTCGAAATGACTGTAAAAAATAATGTCCGGCTATGCTCAGCACTCGCCAATAATACATTGGGATGCACTTTTTTGTTCAGAGCAAGTGAGGCCTCTTCGCACAGTGCAACTTGCTCGTGCTGGCATTCCTAAAGGGACAATCATATAGACAAATTATTAGATGTATCTAAACTTATAAGCATCACGAAGTTTCAAAGTTTTGCTTGGTTACTTTTTGAAAGATTTGCAAGCAGTGACGTATTGTTCTTGCTGTAAAACCGATCAGGCTAGGCCAACATGCACTCTTCTAGTTCGGCTAATCAAGCGGAGCCATGGGTGTTATGACCACCAAATCAACCACATGAAAGCTCGGCCATCATATTTGAGTGATGAGATTCTTCTGTGGGCTCTCGATGGTCATTTATAAGGAACAGCATGGCGAAGCGGCATCAGTCCTCTCAAACCGGTGGTATATTCGACGGCTCATCATAATGCCAGTAGAGATTAAACAGAGTCAATGTGGCATCACAAAATAATCTCGGGGTATTCTCTGGCCAGGCTTGATGACTCAGAATTGGTAGCATACCCCTCGAAGATGTCATAACGAGAGAGAAAATCTTATAGCGGCAATATCTTCAATTCATGCATTGTGGAGAGGACTGACCAAAAGTAGTAGATCTCCGAACAATATTGCCTGTCAATTGAAAGAGGCGATGCCCCGTATGATTCTTAATGGCAGCGGTGCTCGCGAAATCAGGGACTCCAGCCAACTATGATAAAAAAGAGCTCATCCGCCTGATATTTGCTGGCTGGGACACAATGAGGTGAAGAAGCTTTCAAGTGAGCTTGATTAGACAAACTTGACCAATGAAAATGCCAGGAAAGTCACGGCCTAGAAAAACAGCACCCGCGAGAGCTTTTTAGGATATAGCTGACCAAATCGCCTCACGTAAGATTGCACAGTAATGACCATCAAACATCATTCAAGGCCACACATACCGCGCCCTTATGGTGGCCGTTATACTGGCGGACGGTCTCGCTGTTTGACAAATCCCATAATCTAACGTAATGATCAGAGCAGGCAGTCACCAAGTATGCTGAATCTGCACTGAAAGCACAATCCCAGACCCACCGCTGATGTCCCTGTAAGGTTGTCTCCAAAGAGAAGTTATGGTCGGTCAGCCATATTCTGGCAGTATGGTCGGCCAGGCAGGTGGCGAGATGTTTCATGTCTGTGGAGAGCAATACACGAGTGATGTACTTGGAATGGGACTTGAATTTGGTCACTGGTGTGAGGGACGTCTTGTCGTTCGAATTGTGCATATTCCAAACATAGCAATTCCCCTTGTTGTTACCCGCAACGAGCATCAGGCCGTCGCTGGCGGCAGAAATGGAATTGATGGGCACGTCGTCTTCGGGAATGAGGTGGTTCGTACATCTGTTCTCGCCCAAATCCCATATCCGGATATTTCCGTCTTGATCGCAGCTGATGAGTTCACCCTGATTAGGATGGATGACAACCTCATTGACAGGACAATTATGTTTGAAATTACGTTGAACATTGGGCGCGCGTACATCCCAGACCTTTACCATGCCATCTTCCAGCAGGGTTACCATCCACTTATTTTCAAGCTGGAAAGCGAGGGAAGTGACGTTTCCGGTATGGCCTTCAAACGTCATAAAAGGGTTATTTGCGGGATTCTGTGCTGCCAGCGAGGACGAGCCAGGAGCAGCATTTGCTGGAACATTATTTGCTGTCAGGCCAGATGCTGCAGTAGAGGAATTGCCCGCAGAGCCTGCCTGGCGAATATCATAGAGGCGCACGTATAAATTGCCCGCTGCCGCGAGGAACCGCTTATCGGAGGTGATCTCCAAGCGATTCACCTGAGAGTCAGTGTGCTGGATCGTACGCAGACATACTCCTGTAAGGGCGTCCCAGAACCTGATAGTGTGGTCATAGCCTGCTGACGCCAAGATCACCAGCATCGAAGTTGTGGTTCAAACTCGAGAAAGCCAAGGCCATGCTCACAAATATATTTTCTATTGTATCTCGCTCACACAGTGTCAGGCTTATGTAAATCTGGCAAGGTTTGCGCATAAAAATGGATTCTTGATTTATATTCGTACTTATAATTGATGATTATACATGAGCGCGAGACTCGATTAGATTCTAGTCTTAGATTCTAGCATGAAAGTTGGAATTGTATCTTGATGGCGTCTTAAGGATCAATTAATGGCATTGTAGAGGGTCCCAGATCAGGCCGCGTTAAAAGTTCTTGAGAATGGCTTCCTTTTGTTGCGGCGTCAAGCTTATAGGGAAGTCTATTTTGTAAGATATCTGCAAGTTACCACGAGATCCAGGACTCTTCGATATGGGCATACCGAGTCCAGGATACAATGCCGTCAGACTTGGTTGAACTGGGGTCAGGCGCAGCAAGTTGATTTTGCGGCCATCGATCGTCGTGATTTCACGCTCGAATCCGCATAACGCTTCCTTGAACAGAAGTGGCACCACCATGTGCAAGTCGTTACCTTCACGCTTGAATACGGGATTGGGTTTCTCTTCGATCACGAAGCAGATAGTCTGGCTGGCTTGACATTCAGGCTGCCAATCGCCCTCATTGGTGAAGTTTACCTTGGTTCCCGCTTTCCAGCCTGGTGTGAGCTTGACCTCCAACACCTTCGATTCTGGTTGTCCATCTGGACCCTTACGGTTGATTTTCATCTTTTTAGTAGCTCCATTATAAAGATCTTCGAGGGAGACTGGTAAAGAGATTGTGACAGTATCGGGAGCAGGTCTACGACGGGGAGCGCCTCCGCCCATGCCACCGAAGCCACTGCTACCACCTCCAAATCCGCCGGGCATACCCCCGCCGCCGAAGGACGAGCCGCCTCCACCGAAAGAGGAGCCGCCACCCATTCCGAAGCCTCCCATCTGAGAGAAGATATTGAACGCATCTGCTTGTGAAAAGTGAGCAGATCCACCATGGCTACCGCCCATGCCGCCCATTCCACCGAATGGCGAGCCACCGCTGGCGCCAGCGCCCGCACCTCCAAAGGGACTGCCACCAGCAGGTGCATTTCCTCGAGCGGCCTCGAGGCCGTACTGGTCGTAAATCTCACGCTTCTCCTCATTCGATAAAATGTCGCATGCTTCTGACACTTCCTTGAACTTCTCGGTATTACCCGTAGGTTTATCAGGATGACATTTAAGTGCGGCCTTTCTATAACCCTTTTTGATTTCAGCCTCAGAGGCCAGTGGGCTTACGCCGAGCAAATCATAAAGCTTTGTTTCTTTGACCATTATGTCGTGAATGCGTGCACACCAGCGAATCTCGTCACCCTTATATCGGAGTTTGATCCCAATGCCAGACGCTTCCAGAATGTTCCGGTCACGTGCGTGTGAGAAGGAGGAGGCCTTTAGTCGGTCGTGTGTCAAGGCTAAATACGAATAAACCGGGCTCTGCAGAAGGGGAAGGTGGGGTAGATTTTGAGCCAGGTTTCTTTTAAACGGTGATTTTGTGATCTCTAGCGAAAGTTTTCTTTTGAAGGGATGTTCAATTCAAATTAAGGTCAAATCTATTCAGTCTTCGCAAGCTTGCTAGCCTTCTTTAATGCTCTAGAACGGATCAGCAAGTGCATGCTACGATTCAAAGCGTTTGCGACCTTTGAATATACGCCCACGCTGTTTTCGATAAAAAAGTGCATCAACGCATGGCTCCAGTATGGGGTCATGGTGGCATACCTGTCCTGGGCGCCGCCGCGCTGGCCAATGCTGTTCAAAGTCAGTCTCACAAAATCATGCGGCGTAGGAATCGTCGCAGACAGACGTCTGATTTTGGACATGGCCAGCGTCACCAAATACAGGATGACCAATTCCACGTCGATACGTTCAGGGGCCAACTCACCAGCTAAAGCGGCCAGCCAGCTCTGTAAGAAAGCCTTCAGACCAGAATACGTCGCCAAGTATGGTGTGGGGAGCAAACCTCCAAACAGGCCCATGGTGAGAATCAAGCCCCGAAGACTCTTATCTTTCTTGTTTGCGACAGTACGCTGAATGACGGGCAAGACTGCTGCGGTGATTCTCAATGTTGCCAAGTCATTGATGGCAATAATATCACGCATCTCCTTGAGGGGTGTCTCTGCAAAAGGGACAGGCATTGAGTGCGATTGACCGACGTTATTGATCAAAACCAGAACCGCCAAAGGGTTGAGTGCTTCAGCAAGACGCTCATAATGCTCATCGTTATCTATGGAAGCGTCGAATGCAACAACTGCAGTCGAAACATGGTGCTTGCCCTCGATTTCATGCGCTAATTGCTCCAACTTTTCCTGGGTCCGTGACACCAACACCACATTAAGTCCGCGTTGAGCCAATTGCAAGGCATACTCTTTACCAATCCCGTCTGACGCACCTGTCACCACTGCCCAGTCACCGCTGCCCTTGATCTTGCTTGCACCGTAGCGGGACCATTGGACCGGGGGTAAAACGAAAGCATCAACCATGAGGGCAATGAGCGAGAGCACAAATGACGTTGCCTTGAAAGTGCCTACAATAAACACCACATAAAGCATTGCGCGTGCAATAGGATTGGGCGAGGTCGACTCGATTGTTGCGGTGACATACAGCATTGCGTTTGTCATTCTTGCAGGGGTTTTGAAACGTCGAATGTATTAGTAGCGTCGATTTTCGAAATGGAACTGGCCGGGGAAAAAAAACCAATTCCGTGGAGGTGGAAACATCCTCGGTCTGAATAGAATTTCTATATGTTAATGCATAACTTGACTAGATAGCATATTTACTGAATAGACGGGCGTGAACGTATACGGAGGGCGGTAATGGCTTCTCCTGGCGTTGTAATGGCCGCTTCGAAGCGTTCACTTTGCGTTCCCCTAAATATAAGTAAACTCCTCTAATTTCTCGGTTGTGACCGACACGTTGAGCTGCTCACGGCGGAGATGCCGCGCTATAGTATGTGCGCTTTGCTCTAGGCGCGTACGCTGCGCATGTGCTTCCAATATCGCTTCGTCTACTTCTTTCACTTGGAGGTACCGTTTTTCCAAAGATTCGGAGCAGCTTTGACTCGTGATCCCAAGATTCTGGATCCAGGGACATGTATAAGCTTTAGCGGCCGGCTGTGTTGATTCACGGTCGGCCACCTCAGGCTGCACTGGTTTCGTGATGCTTTCTCGATCAAGGGGCTTGTGGTCTATAGGTCGATCTCCTAGCGACACGTTGCGTTTGAAAGTGCCAGGGCTCCGCTCTCGTTCTCGGTGAGTGTAGCTCTCGGAGTTTGGTCTACTCCGAGGGGTACTTTCTCGATTAGCTTTTTCTTGAAGTCCAGCATCTTGATGGTCGCTACTTGTAGAAATGTATCGATCCCTCACACCTTCGGCTCTTGGCTCATACCGGTTCCTCGAATCACCATCTTCTTGGCGATATTGATGGTTGTAGTCATTTTGAGGACGAGATCCATCCCGAGAATTATCATCTCTTGGTCTACTGCGATAGGTTTCTCGAGATTCTCCATCTCTAATTCTGCCTTCATGATATCCTCGAGAGTCACTATCTCTCAGTCTATCTTGGTAGCTTCCACGTGGTCCACCATCTCTCGTTCTATCTTGATGCCTCTCACGCGACTCATCATCATATCGCAGTCTTTTGTAGAATCTGGAATCAGCTCTTCTATCGTGATCAAATCTATTATTGCCGTGGTACTCGTCTCCGCGACCATTTGATGGCCCGCGATCGCGACCACTATTTTGTCGCTGTTGGCCATTGTTATCGTAGCGCCCGCCCCTATATCCGTAATTACCACTCATTACACTAGACCGATCGAGGTTGTGTGGCGGGACATTTCGAACGTGAAATTTGTTTTTCGCCAACCCCTCGTAAATCTCTCAGTCGCTTGGCTGCAAACACCACTGGGGCACACGCCAAAGATTGAGTCAAGTCTTGTTGATTGTTAAGAAAACACAATGGTGGACTGGATTCAATCCTCGTGCCTCGCGAGGGCTTCGAACTATGCCCTGTCGAATGATAACTCCACCTCGTATTTGGAATGTCACCTAAAATCATGCCCCGTCTGATTCAGTCTCTCAGCAATGCTAAGTTGTGAGTTTACGGTCTCGCATTCATGTAACACGTTTAAAAGATGGGCTCTTATCACCACAAGAATCATCAAATTTTGATAGAATCCGCTCGATACTCGTTATGTTTGCATCGCACAAACCTCCCAAGGATTTACATTTATTCCCACCCATATAACTGGTAGAGAGTCATAATCTGAGCCAATTGATCCTTTCTTCAATACTATGAATATTTTGTCCCACAATGAGGCTTATGGCTGCCCAACAAGCGCACAACAATCTCCTTACCCGCCCCGCTATCTCTATTCTGCGTAACTCCCCTTGAGTCCCTTACAAGACGAGGCTTGAATGATACTCTGCACAAATGCCCACATTATTAGTGGGTAATGGCGTACAAGCGCCTTTCAATCTCGCCGCGTCGTTGATCGATCTCGAGCGCGCTCATGAACGCGTGTGGGCACAGCTTTTAATCCTCGAAGGGAAACTATTGAGCATCAATTCTGCCAATACTGAAACTAAAGTGTTGGAAGCGGTCAATGATATGCCGTCTTTTCCTTCAATGATTCATCTCTTGATAATCACCGTCTTTTGCTATTTTGGCTCATTTGCATATGAATTGCGTTGACCATGTAGTGTGGGCATAATAAATGCTATGAAAATAGCTTTGATCCAGCTTAGTCGGTGAATGTTATGACTAGCTCATTCAACTGCACAAAGTACAGTGCACCCCAATTGATCAACGCGGCTGGCCGACATTCCCACAACTACTCTTGCCCAAAATTCTCGAATCTGGGGTATCATCAAAATCATATGATATAGCCCACCTCCCGCATCAAACTATTCCCAAGCCAGACGTCGACGCATATTGTTTGGGAACGGAAGCTGGCATCATTAACGCGGTCGATCATTACCTGTGCAACTTCCAATACCCTACCATACAATATATTTTGGCCCACAGGCTCCACTCCATATACATTTATTTAAATTGTCCTAATAAATGAAGCTGTAAGTCTTCATCAAAAATGTCTTTTCCCAAACAAAGAATAATCACGATTTATCCGTTAGTTCATGCTATTATTACTTTTATGATATCTCAGTCGATGATAGGCGTCATATTAGTATATGAGAGATTACGCGTGGGCCACATATTGATCTATACAGCTTTCGCCTTGGATGCTAAGAGTCAATAAACATGAGAAAATGTGCGCCGAGACCTTCGAGCGGTCTTGATCTTATCATATATGATTTTTCCGTATGTCCACGATATGAGCTTTACCTCCGCACCATCTATCCCACGCCATTCTCCGCACATAATTTTATATTCTCATATTTGCAATGGGGTCCAAGCATTGGTCTTTACATTCAAGAACTTCAAAATGCTTTCCTCAGCTCATATTCACCAGCACGGGGAAATGGTCGACTCCATCATCACGATTATCTTCCTCAAAGTATGCGTGTACCAATGAGCGCTTGGCACTTATACGTGCGGCAGGATCATATGCGAGCATACGTTCCAATAAATCGACGCCATCGGCGTCCAAGGTGGGAACGAACTCTGCCAAGTTTTTTTTGTTCCACTTTGGAAATGTGGGCTTGAAATCGGGCAAGTACGTGACTTCGGGCCATGATTGCTCTGAGGGAGTTCCCAAAATGCGGAATATCCGGAAAATCTCATCAATTTCGGAATCTCCGGGGAAAAGCGGTTTGCGGTTGCACATTTCGGCAAAGATACATCCCACCAGCCACATGTCAACGCCTGTAGAATACTGTTTCCCACCTAATAATACTTCAGGCGCCCGGTACCACAAGGTGACGACCTCGTGGGTATATGCGCGCAAGGGCACACCGAAAGCTCTGGCCAAGCCAAAGTCGGCGAGCTTGAGGTTACCCTCTTTATCGATCAATAAGTTCTGAGGCTTCAAGTCGCGATGCAAGACGCGCTTGCTGTGACAATGGTTAATACCTTTGCATAGCTGGTTCATAAAGCGTTTGACCATATTTGCACCGAGTCCTTCGCCTTGAGGAATCAGTTCCATATACTTTTTCAAGTCCAAGTCCAAAAACTCAAACACAAGGTAAAGTTTATGCGCGTCCGAATGTATGATATCATAAAGACGAACGATATTGTCATCACGCATTTCCTTCAACAAGGAAATCTCGCGAATGGCAGTGGAGGGCACCCCTTCATCTTCCAGTTCCAAGCGGATTTTCTTAAGAGCCACGACGCGATTGTTGTGACGAGTGTCAAGGGCCTTGTACACGACACCATAGGTGCCCTCGCCAACCTTTTCCTGTCGCTGAAAATCAGAGAGTTCTACCATTGATGAGATGAATTTGTGACGTTTAAGAAGGGCAAAAAGGAAAAGAAGATGGAGACCAAAAAGCTTTTGTTATGGTGAATGTATCAATGAAAGCCAGATTTGCAGGTTGTAAGCCCGTAGAACCTCGGTCGTGGGAGGCGCGTATACCGCACACGTGACACATCAGGATATTTTTTCACGCTACGTGATGATGGATTCTATTTGAACAAGTAAGGGAGAGACGTGTCGAAATGGTGCAATTAGTTTGATGTCTTTGAGATGAGTATTTGATGACTATGGGGTGCGATCTGATCGAATTCGTGAGTTTGTAAGTTCGATATGGTTCTTTTTTTGTGGTCATTTCAGGCCATTTGGGTATTTGGGGGTTTTGAAAGTTTCGGGTAGATCAAATCTTTTGTGTAGTGCGCTTCTGACGAAAGTGATCGGATTGGTAACTTCCAGTCGTTCAAAGTGGTTGCATCCAATTGGATGGATGCTCCTCTGCTGGGTCTGTAATTGGCAACTTCCAGCTTGTCTTTTTGATTCATTATATTTGGAATTGTATTGATCGTGTCACGACCGTTCGGTATCAGTCTCTTCATGTGCAAAAGCATATAATGCTGAGTTTGCTTTTGTATCAACCTCAATAACACTTGATGTATTTGAAGCTGTGCCACATTCCACAGCTACGTAATCATTTAAGGGGCCCGCCGCATCGTTATTATTCGCACCCGCCACATCAGTTTTTGCACCCGTCACATCAATTTTTCGAATCCATTTCATCCGTTTTCATACCTTGATCATCAACTTTTAAGCCTTTTTCATCAACTTTTAAACCTTTTTCATCAACTTTTGAACCTTTTTCAAAACCAACTTTCGAGACCGAATTCCCGCCATTATTCATCGTCCCTTCATGATTTGCTTTTGTTTCTGGTTTCTTGGGATCAGATATCAGCGACTTTGCCATCATTTCACGCAATTCCTGTGAGACTTGGTGGGCGTTCGAAGGCTCGACTTTCTCGGATTTACCCTCGCCGGCCTCGCACACAATAATTTCACGACCCCATTCGCTATTGAGGATTTGTTTGCCTGTGATACGTCGCGAGGGTTTGGGGTCGAGTATCAGGTAAATGACATTACGACAACGGGCGCGCTTCAAGCTTTCGATGGGCTCATACCCGGAGGCACCACGCCGTTGCTCGACATACTCGGCGTAAAACTCATCGCGCTCAGCGTTCGCCAACTGCCAGAGCTGTCTGCCGGTGCGCATCGCCATATATATGACACCACACGCCCATATATCGACTGCGCGGGGGTCGAATTTCGTTTCGGTATACTCTTCAGGCGCGATATAGGGCAGCAGGCCACAAATACCTTCCAGCAACAGCATTTCCAGTTCCCAGGCCATTTTGAAGCATTCCGCGTTTCCGAAATCAGTAATTTTGACTAGACCTTGTTGAGTGAGCAAGACATTTTCCGGCTTGAGATCGCGATGCAGCACGCCCATTTCGTGCATGTAATCAACGCCGCGAATGATCTGTTTAAAGAAACAATCTGCCTCGGCGTATTCGAGCCGGTGCGCCGCGATGATAAGCGTGTACAAGTCTCCACCAGGACAAAACTCCATCACCTGACAATACTCGTCCTTGGCGTCCTTCAAGAGGTCTAGGGTAGCAATGATATTGACATGCTTGAGCAGCAGCAGAATGCAGAATTCGGAGGTAAGACGATGCAAATATTTCTGGTCCAGTTCGTTTGTGCGGCGCTTAAATTCCTTGACGGCGTAAAGAATTTCGTCACCGGAGGCAGTTGTAGTTGATGTTGTTTGTGTGGTCATTGTAGACATTGATGCAGTCAGGGATTGGGCCAGGGCGTGGGGAGGTTCGTGAGGAGATGCGACGCGTTTGTGGGCTACCCTGACGACCCCGAATGAGCCACGGCCAATAACTTCTTGACACCGGCCATACTTTTCCACAAAGGAACGGCAATCGGGGCCTTCGGCAGCAGCTTGACCATGATAGGGCAGGTTATTATTTTTTATATTGGAGACCAATCCAGCAAATAGGGTTGGCGGTTGGTTGGGATCGGACGGAGGCACGACGGAGGGAGATACTCTCGGCATTAGTTGATCGCGGAAATGAGTGGCAGTGATTGGTGGTGGGGCCTCGGCCAGTTGCAGGCCATTAGCTGCTTGCGTGGGAGAGATGACTTTTGGCAGTGAAGAGAGAATGACAGGTACAGCCGAGACGGCTCCATCACGCAAGCGTTTACCTCCCCAGAGATCTTTTAACATATTTGATAATTTTTCCTGACGCTTGGCCGCACGCAAGTTATGGGCGTGATTACCGCCGGGGAGCATGCGGAAGCGGGGCTGTTGCAGCAGTAACAGCAGCAGTTGTTGTAGTTGGGCCGCGCTCGGACTCGGGCTGGGAGCTCTTACCAGCAGCAGTCGAGAGACCGGGGCAGATTGAGGTATCTTTGATGGAGACGAAGAAGGAGGATGAGCATTTGAAATCGAAGTTGCAGGAGACAAACCGATGGATGGCGATAACGCGGTAGCTGGAGTGTTCACACCACTAGCATTCTTCATATCAGCAGTGCCGCTGACACCGTTTGAGACGTCCTTCTCTTTTGGATGAAAGAGTTTTGTCCAAACAGACAGCTTCTTTGTGTCTGGCATTTTGGCAAAAGGCAAATTGCGAGCTGTTTGGTAGTGGAGTTGAGCACCAGTTACTAGTGTAAGAATTTGGCCAGGCAAGCAAAAAAAAAGTATCACCACACGATCGGCGATGAATTATAATGTCCCGGTAGAGAATAGCGATGGCGAAAGAATTGCCGTGCCAAATCCAAGAAATCTCTAATGAAAAACCGATTTCTCAGCTTAAATCCCCACTATTCCTGTGACTTTCAATCAGCACAGAGAAGCCCGGCAAGCGTGCCTCTGTCGCCGCCGCCCTCGAATGATGAGGTGTGATGTTTAGTAAGAGAATGCTATTCGCTGAGTAAGGGCCCACCTTAGTAATCGGATAAGGATGATACACACTGGGTGCGGGGATTTTGAGTGGGGGTTGAGTGTGTTTACTCGTCAGTTGAGATTGATCGGTTGTTGTGGTTGAGATGGAAATTGTATGGTATGGTTTATAGTGTCTTAAATGTTCAGTATTTGGTGGTGGCGGTGTTGGTTGTATACTATAGATTCCTTTTGCGTAGAGCATTCTGTCTTGATGGAGTATATGGAGACAATGGTGTGGTCAACCCACAAGTTAAGCGTTCGATATCTGACATTTGCGACGATATAAATTCCCGCGAATGGACTGTGGATAATTCACGACACGGCGTGGATGGTGTGTGATGGATGGCGGATACCTGTTTGCGGGGCTTCAACACCGGCCCCACAAATTGCAAAAACATACTCAAGATCACACCCGCAACAATCCCCACGATGACCATGGCTCCGGCAAACCGCCACATTGCGCCAATCACTGCGCCAAGCTCGCGCATCATCCATCGCCAGTCATTGATATGCTGATGATCCACATCAAGCATGTAAAGAATGGGATACACCATGAACCGGATCGGAAGCACTACTGTTATCTTCCAAGCAGTTGAAATGGGTAAAGTCAAAATAAGGAATAGCTCCCAGACCAGGGTTACTAGCAGTCCGATAATCAGTAGCATATACCGTAACATCTCGCTCAAGACCTCGAGGCCAACTCTCACCAATGACATGGGACAAGGTTCGACGGTCCAGCACCACACGCGCTTCTTTTTTCTCCTTGCTGTTATACTACGGATCGGGTTTTTCATTACTTCATTTTGGTAGACATACTTCTACGGATACAACATCATGGTTGGCTGAGAGGACGAATGGAAAAGGGACTACTGCAGCAACACGGGCATCTTGTTGTTGCCACTCTCGCTATTACCTCTGCTGGGATGTGGGTCGTGTGGAGCTTGAACTGGTTCTGACTCGACCACTACCAAGCCGGGGTGCTGCACAAACTCGGATGCCGGCGGCTTTGTGTGGGTCTTTACGAAATCAACATACAACTGTCCGAAAACCGACCAGTGGAATTTCGAGAGCACCGCGATTCGCGCCGCCACGCTCTTGAGCTCGAGCGGAGGCACACCGCCATCCACACCTTTGAAGGCGGACATGGATGTGGATGGATTCGAGGCCGAAACCGCCGAATTTGATGAGCTTGGGGCTGTCGCTGAGGATGTGGCTTTAGCTAACGCCGTGACTGAGGACGGTCTCAACGGTGCTTGATTCGATGATATTGATGCAGAGGCGAACAGCGTATTTTCGTCATCACACTGCTCGATTGCAAGACTTACGTCCCGAAACACTTTTTGTTCCATCAACCCATATACTTGCAGAGAGGGCTGAACATGTTTGGCCAACCACGAGTGGGCAAATTCAGCGACGGCGGGGTCACCGTTAGCAGCATGTTTGGCGAGCTGGAGTGCAAGAGCATGGATGTTGCGAGTCCACTTGACATTACCATTATCATCGGAGACAATAGCCCTGACCTCATCCTGAACCTGCTTGACCGGGACTGCGCCCACGCTTTTGGCTGAGAGCTGGCGATAAAGTGCCAAGCAGAGCTCAACACACACGAGCTGGCGCACATCGGCGCGCAACAACACGAGGCGGGTGTGGTCGAACGCCAATGTCAGAGGGAATTCCGCAGCCATGTGGCGACACAGCAATAAAGATACCACGCCGTTGGAAATGAGAGGCCGGAGCCGAGAGTCGGAGAATTGGTTGGCATCGTCGAGTTTCGCCAGCTGCATCTGCGTATTCTGGGCGAGACTCTGAGTATAGTGTTTGTAGAACCACGCTAAAGAGTCGGCAATATCCAACTTTCGGTGGGCCAAGAGGGTATGGAAATAATCACGCTCAAAGTCCACCGCAGTCTCCACCAATACTGGCCGGAGAATTCTTATCTGGTGATTAGCCACGTCGAGTTTCATGGCCTCCAATATCTGAAATACCATGCGCAATCCTTGTACGAGAGGCGCGACTTGGCCGGTGCGATGAGCATGCGAAAACTTGGCAAGCATTTCGCCGACCCAAGGGTCTCGCATGGGAGCACAGTGGCTCTTGAAGACCTGGGCCAACCACGATGCCAACTCCACAAAGTCAAATGATCGACGATGTAATTGCTGGACCAAGAAATCAATGTCCATAATATCCGTCACCACGGGCCTTTCCTTAGCTGGTAAGAGCGACACGAGAATATCACGTACGGTTTGAAAGAGAATCGCAAGGCGTGATACCAGGGGCGGTGTTGCTGATGGGGGCGATGATGATGATGATGATGTTGTTGTTGTTGTAGTTTTCGCAGGGGCGGTTGAAGTCGATGTCGAGGCTAATGTCGATGACGATGCCTCCAAAAACAAAGATTTGCATTCCCTTTCGATCTCTGTCCAGTACTTATCGATGGCCAGACGTTTGCGACGGCCTCGCTCGCCATCCAAATTTGGACGGAACTGGAGTTGCGGGTCAAACAAGATATCGTGGCGGAGCTGAGGATTCTTGAGGATCTCATGGAGGTCGATTTCTTTGAGCAGAGTCAAGTTGATAGGAGGGACAGAGGGTGGGGTCGAGTGTTGAGAGTGATGGGGGTGGTGATGGGTATGTTGGTGTCTCTGCTTGAGAGGTCTCGAAGGGAGCACCCGGGAGGGAGAGCGCGAATACTGAATGATGGGTAAGGAGCGAGACCTAAATTTGCGCACGAAAGCAGGGGGCAGGTTGGGCACCGGGTCTTTGCGAGCCCTCTTCAGATCGAGGGTGTTTGTAGCGGCAATACGCTTTGAAGGGATATTCGCAGGCAGAGGCAGGGGCGGCGGGACAGGAGTATGAACGGGAGCCTGAGTCGGGACAGGAGCAGGCAGGTCTGAGGTCGCCTTGCCCTGGAAGCAGACGGGACGGAACAGGGAGTCGTCACAAGCATGTTCATTTTCAGTATTCATTTAAACGAGGAATTGTGGACTTTTGAACAGAGAGGCACAGGTGAATCTTAGTATGTTCAGGGGGTACAAGAAGGAAAAAGGAGGAGAGGCCGAAAAGCAAAAGTAAAAAACTGGTGAAAGTTTTCTCGGAGGAATCAACACAGTGGTAGAAGAGACGAGACCGACAAGTTGCGAGCACAGCAAATCCTAGACCACAATCTTCTCAAAGGGCAAAAAAAGTGTATAACAAAAAAAAACACACACAAAAGGATTGCTTAAAAGTCTGCGCGGATGTGTGGCGAGAGCGATGCCGAGAATTCATCGGCTGAATTTGGCTTCTCGACCACACCATAGAATATGAGTGTTCACGTGATGCAGATGATGAGTCGGAGGCGTCTTTTTTTTTGCTTTTACGCTTTCTCTCGGTAAGAAGTGTTGACGTCTCGCTATTTTTTAGAGGAAATGTCCCGCTAAATTTTAAGGAGAGTCTCAGGTGACGCCTCACTAATCCCACACAATATAGTGACGTCAACATGTGATCTTCACGAAAGCCTGTTATCGGATTTTATTTATTTATTACGTGTGTCCTGTTGTTTCTTTTTTTCTTTTCAGTTGCCCTCTTTGTGTTAAAGTGGAACGACTCGGTATGACGCGGAGACCTCACACTGACGCTGACGTGACGCCAGTCCGAGGATGCTCGGATACATGGTGGTGACGATGTTTTTTTCCATATTGTTTCCCAATGATGATAAGTGATGATGACAAAGGACGAGTCGGTGGCGTTTGACGATTGTTTTCTTTGAAGAATTTGCCCCTCGTTCGGTCGGTCAATAAGAATCGTCGTTTAGCTGTACACGTGTTGTGTAAATCTTTAACACGTCCCGATTCGAGTCCCGATTCATATCCCGTGAAAAATTTCATTTCAAATCTCCGGCTCGAGTCGAGTTTCAGGTTCCACTTGTGGTCCCGTTCCAAACGTCATTTCGGGTCCCGTTCCAAACGTCATTTCGGGTCCCGTTCCAGGTTCTGTTCTACGTACCGCTCGGTATCCATTGGATTTGAGGTTTTTTCCTACACTGCCTTCAACCTCTCACAATCCAATTCATCGTCAATTTCAAATTTCGATAGCACTTGAGAATTTTGTGGCTTTTAGTAAATCAGATTCCAAACCTTTGGCTCCGTTTGCTATTTTAATTCTAGATCCTTTGTATTCGTTTCCAAATCACTCGTCTTATATCTCTACAATTCCTCTTTGATCCTCACCTCTTGAGGATCCTTCGTTTGTTTCGCGATCTCCCGGTGAAGAGGCTCGACATATTCCTCTGCCAACTCCTGCTTCACATAAACTATATAGTACGGCGTCGCAGTGTTGCCCGGACTGAAATCAAACACCTCGCTCGCCTTCACTTCCGTCACCTGCTCATCATTATACTTGCGGAATGTTCCACTGTGCGGATCGAGAATGTATACCCAGTAGTGCCCGTAGCTCGCCTCTCCGCGATGAATAAAAACCGCCATCACAACATATCCTGCTTGCGTATCATTTGAGAATTGCTCGTCAATGAGGCTTGTGAGCGCCGCTTCTTCTCGTGCGAGATTTTCGAGCCGTTCACGCGCGATTGCCGCCTGGTCCGCTAATGCGGCCGCGAGAACCTCATTCGCTCCGTATTCAGCTGCATTACCTCTCTCGATGAATCTTTGAGCGGCCATCAACAGATCTACAATCGATAATCCGGAGCTCCCAGGTGCGCCAAGTGCTACGCGTTCTGCCAGCACACGCTTACGTGCTGCACGCCACTCGCAAGCCTGTTGTTTCCGGCGAATCATTTCAGGATCGTTTGTGGTCATGTATCGATCGAGATAAATGGTTTCTCCGAATGGGATTGGTTCCGCCAGCTTATATGCGACCAATCGCTCGCGATCAAACATGACCCTTTGAACGTGGAACTGGAGCACGGCCGGGAGGTCCAGGATCGCAAGTGTTTTGCTCATGGATCCTCCCTCAAGTGCCACCACGTCTTCGTCAAAGTAACTATCGAGCGCATCGTAGATATCGCGTGGTCGGTCGCTGATATTGACAATGAGACTGAAGAACCGCTCATACGACACTCTGCCTCGTTCATCATCCAATGCTGCCCCAACAGGCCGGAGCGTTTGCTGGATTCGCCCGCAAAAGAGATTCTTCACTATATCGTATTGCTCGTCGTCAGCTTCGAGTCGTTCTGGACAAAGCGCCGTTTCCACCTGGAAAGTCACATTATCAATACATTCTGTAACGTCTTGTTGACGCCCCGCTTCAATCGCACTGTCCATTTGGTCAGTGACAATCGGCAAAAGGGCCAGCGGCGAATCCAGGGCGTTTTCGCCAAACTCTACCGGCGCTGCAAGTGGTAAAAGGGCCAAGTATGCTAATTCCCGTGATGGTTTCACACATCGGTGCGGCGACCGACACATTTCCGTCATGAGCTGTGCCCAGTGGGCCACGAATTGTGTCAGGCGGGTCACCTCATCTGCGGCCACAGCGCGGCCTCCGATTTTGCGCTGTGCGTCAAGCTCCAGAACTGGTCGTGGGTATGGGACGTCCAAGATTGCCTCTCGCAATGGCTTGAGACAGTAGTAGTACTGCAAAAGCAGATTGAGATAACACGTATTACCAATGTTTGCCAATCCCGCTGGCCATTTATTCGCAGGTATCAAAGCGGGGTCGAGCGCGCCCTTTTCCAAGATGCTGAATAGCATGTCCAGTTTGCGATGATTTGCAATGACACGCATAGACTGACGGAGCAACAAAATATCCTGGGGCTCGACTTGTGCGCAGAGACCAAGGTACGCCAGTGCAATGCCAATGTCCAGCTCTTCGGGTACGCAGCCGAATCGTTTACAGGCGATTTCGGGAGGCGGGGAATGGTCACCACACATGGAGTCAATGAGTTGCGGCCAGCGTGTTTCGGCATAGTGGAGCAATGCCGGGCTCTTGCGGGAAACACCAATCAGAACAAACGATCGCTCAATCACCAACACCGCCTCAGGGTTATTTGGCTGTGCTGCCAAAGTATCTTCAACCAAGAATTCGAGCGCCGTGATCACCACTTCATCCTCCGTGAGATCTTCAATGCCTAAAATTGTGGCGGCGGCAGATACAGGCACCAATGTGCGCGCTAGGGCATTTGCAAGTCGCGCCAGGCCAAGGGCCTTTGCAAGGATTCCCAACTGGCGGTCGAAAAAGGCGAATTGTTGCGGCTCGGCTCGTACGCACGCTCGGTGGACTGCGACGAGCAACTCCGGGTCTGGCGATTGAGGAGGGGGCACGGGCGGTACGCCCAATGCCTTGAGGGCGTTAGTGTAAGTGGCCAAAGGAACGGTGTTCAACCGCTCCGACAGGGCGTTTGCAAGTTGAGCAAGGCTTGCCGAGCTGCGCGCATGAGCAATGGTTTCAAGCGACGCAATATAGTACATTGCGTGCTTCGGGTCGTGGTCGAGCAGTGCTTTGAAGCAAACGCGGATCGCCTCATCGGGCCAATACGGCGCCGAAGCTAGCGACCAGTACTGACGTCTGCATGTGCCGCCCATGCTGTGATCGGCAAATGATTTTATAGATTGAGGGGTGACTGTTTCTGGTAAGGCGTTGAAACAAAGGGGTGCGGCATCGGCAAACCGGATATCTGGCCCGAATGCCACTGTGAATTGAGCCCATGAGCAATCCGAACGCGCAATATGAATGAGCTCAAGCACCTTGCGTGCATAAGTATCGCGATATCCAGGTACCCCGTCGAGATCGGGCGGCACTAGTTCCAGACCATTCGCGGTCGGGACAAAACCCAAATGAGCGACTAAGAAATCAGCACCAACATGAGCTGCGAGAGTTTGGTTATCGGCAGCAATATGACGCTGCACGTCTGAATCTTTATGAATTAAAGGTCCACGCATAGCATTTATAAGAGTCTTGAGACACGACGCGGACGATGGTGGAGGCTGGTCTGGTCTCACCGCTGAATGACGAACAAGAATCTGTGCAGGGTCCAAGAAGGGGGTAAGCAAAGATTTGTCCCATTCTTGAGCGTAGAGTGAAACACGGACGGCTGTCTGAAGATCGCTAGACACATAGAAAACATCTTCAGCAGGATTCTCCAATGCGCCTCCGAGCGAAAGGAACTGACCGGGCATGAGCATTTCGGGATCACACATGTGAAAAAGATGAAGCATCGGAAGAGGACACTGATGTGTGTTTTGAGCATCACTGGTCAGCTTTCCTAGAAGCATATTCTGAGGTGTACCATCAAAACCCAGCGTGAAAGGGTTTGTAGATCGATCGTTTGCAGATTTCGACTTGAAAGGGTTCGATGCCATGGACGACACGCCTGGTGAAGTTGTAAAGGGATTGAGTTTCAGGTTCACGGTCGACACAAACGGATTGGATGACAGTGCCAGAGAAGGTAATGGAGGCTGGCGCAATTTCTGGGGTGTGACATCGGAAGACCAGCCCTGGTTACCACCAACACTCATCAGAGGTGCTGAGGCCGGGTGGTTGTCATCGGTCAGCTTACGAGGCGTATCTTGTGAAGCATCATTACTGAGAGTAGGACGCGGAGGAGTCGTTTTCAGTGATGACCCGTGTGAAATATCATGAGTGGATGTGTTCAACGATACCGACGATTGCCCGTCTCTGTTCAAGACCAGCTCTTGATGGAAGTTCGGGCTGGAATCAAGGTCGGTGAAGTTATCCGTAAAATTATCTGTCACATCCCCTGAAACGAAAGGGTTCGACGATGAAGGGGTCTTATTGGATTGCAGGACCAGTGATGGGGTCGCAGAATTGTTTGAAAATGGATTTCCTTCCAGCAGGCTTGATAGAAGCGAGGAATCATCAATAGTCCCAGAATCATTTTCCAGTGACAGTGGTAGTGGCGATGGAGAATGGAAAATGGCCAATCGCAAATGGACGAGTGAATTGGAGGAAACCACAAGCGCCCTCACGATCGTCGAGGATCCCACCTTTTGGATTGTGGGTGCGTAAGGAAGATCGCAGCCTAGAATAGAAGCGGGAGAATCACAGTCCATGAGAACCGGGGCAGCGAAGAGAGGGGCCGTCTCCAAGAGCAGTGTATCGGCCGCTCGTCGATAAGAATTGTGCCAACGGATATCATTGAGAATGGTATAAATATTGGCGATTGGAGTAGGAGTATTCTTCATATGATGTGAGTTTAGAATGCAATATAATGAGAAAAATAGCTAGCCAAAGATTCCAAGAGAGCCAGCTAAAGTAATCCTAGATTTAAGTACTGAAGAAGAGACAAAATCTATGAACGTCTTGGGGTTTCTGGCTGGATGAGAGACTCCGCCTTTTTTTTCGTGTCACCCCCCCCCTCCCCCCCCCGACACTCCGCGAATAGAGTGTAACTGGCGAGTATCGGGCAGTGCTCCCGCTGGAAAATCAATATTTAAGCAAGATTTTAGCGACGACTTGTTAATTATAAGGACAATTTTCTCCTTAAAGATTATCTGGTCTCACTAAATTAGACTGTTTGCACGTTATTTCATCGCTAATTTTTTTCATCAACCATCCTCGATTGATTCAGAGACAGCTGAAAAAATCCCAGCCATCAACCTCTGGCTTCGTTTCTGATTCTGATTCTGAATTTGTATTTGAAACCATTCACACTTGATTTCCATGGATATACCCACTCCACAACCTCCTTCGAAGGATGCATTGACTGGTCAGAGTCCCGATCGGGATACTGACACTGGCATTCCATCTTCTGTACGGTCGCTCTTCGATAAGGCTATTGACGGGAACCCTTATTTTGCAGCAGGTGGTGGTCTCATGGTTCTCGGGGCAGCCCTTGCGACTCTTCGTCAAGGAGTAGTCCGCGGTGCGGGCTTTGCTTACCGACTGCTTCTAGTAGACTTGGAGATCCCATCGAAAGATAAGCTGTATTTATGGTTTTTGGAATGGATGGCTAAGAATCCAGGTAGGAGGTCTCGCCATCTTCTGGTGGAAACTGCTGTTATAGAACACGAGAACGGAGCTCTGCTGGCAAAATTCTCTCTTGTTCCTGGACCGGGTAAGCATTTGCTCAAGTATCAGGGTGCTTATATGTTAGTTAACCGTGAACGGCTGGGCAAACTCTTGGATATGACCAACGGAGCGCCCTTCGAAACTGTCACCATCACCACCCTCCGACGTGATCAGTCTCTTTTTGCGCAATTGCTTCTGGACGCTCGGAAGTTGGCTGTGGCCGCTCATACCGGCAAAACGGTTTTATACTCATCGTGGGGTCCAGAATGGCGTCCGTTTGGTCTGCCTAGAGCGAAGCGCCTTCTTGGCCTGGTGGTCCTCGATGAAGGTTTGGGGGAGCTGATTCTTGCAGACGTGCGCGACTTTTTACTAAGCTCAGAGTGGTATCATCAACGTGGAATACCATATCGCCGCGGATACCTCCTCTATGGCCCGCCCGGATCGGGGAAAACCCTGTTCATTCAAGCACTTGCAGGCGAGCTTGATTATTCCATCTGTATTTTGAATTTGGCAGAACCAAACTTGACTGACGATCGCCTCAACCACCTAATGAATCATCTTCCTCCACGACTGATCTTGCTCTTGGAAGATGTGGATGCCGCATTCAACAAGCGACAATTGAATGACGACAAGTATGCGGGCGGAGTGACTTTCTCAGGTCTACTCAATGCCTTGGATGGTGTGGCTTCAGCTCAAGAGGCTATCACGTTCATGACCACTAATCATCCCGAAAAGCTCGATCGTGCCCTTTTGCGTCCGGGCCGAGTCGACTTTAAAGTGCTCGTTGGCAATGCCCTGCCTCACCAAGTGCGCAAAATGTTTATGCGATTCTATACAAACGAGAATGAACTTTGCGATGAGTTTATGGCCAGATACGCTCATTTGCGAGTACCAAATGTGAGCACTGCTGCGCTACAAGGTCTATTCGTGTACAATAAGCGCGACCCTCGTGGGGCAATAGCAATGATCGAAACTTTACACGCAAAAGTGGGGGACACCAATGAACAATGGATGGACGAAGGCAACGCCCAGCAATGGTTTGAAGAGGCTTCAAAAGAAAAAGAACCAAAAGTAAAAGATCTCGGTAAGAAAGATAGAGGTTAATGCAGACGAGAAATTGCAACGAACTTGACCGCGTTGAAAGCTCGAAAGTGGCAGAGCCGAAATTAAAATTGAGAAATGAAATTGTATATAGAAACTTTCTCTCGGATTAAGCTTCCACGTTTCCCATGAAATGCGCAAGTTCGATTATGGGGATACGCGCTATATTGGGGATCAGCCAGATTGATACAGAGTAGCTTTCTACGTGAATAACAGTTTGGAGAACATATTCGATTATCAAAAGGTGCTAATTCGAAGAATACATAATAAATCAAACGATGGTGCACATTTGCGGGTGGAATCCACCGCCACCAGTACCCCAGTTGTCCTTGTTGGTAGATTGAGTCAGAGTCGAGGTCTTTGTAGAAGTTTGTTGGGCGGCCATTGTGTTGTTGTATGATGAGTGAAAATTTAAAAAAATTGAGGAAACTTAACGACTTTATATACTCGGTCAGAGACAAAGTTCGACTCGTATCATTGAAACAGTGCCATTTGTTCTGTGGTCTGAACCGAATTTCAAACCTGCCGGAATTAACATAGATTCTTGGTGAGACGCCGGATGCAAATCATTAGGTTTCGGTGTTGAGCAATGACAAGGGTTTTGTGAGAGGGATATTTTGTAATGGTACTAATATGCCTCATGAACGCAGCTCAGACTCCTCTACTCACATTGTAACTACTGCCTCTGTTTATTTTGGGATCGGTGATCAGTTGTGCTTTTCCAGCTTCGCCCATGCGACCATCATGTCTAGGTTTTTGCAGCCACTTGAAAATCTTCTCTATTCCAATGTCTGTTCCAAATGAGGAAAAACTTTGGCATCAGAGTCTTCGTCAAATGAACCTCCATAACACCATTCTTGATGAGAGGATATCAAATATCTCAGCCAGGAGGAAAGCTCTCCGTAAATTGGACCATCAGTTGCGGCCACTCTCCATGTGGGCCGATTCACGTGATCGTATCTTATCGACCGGGGCCGGTTGGTAGCGCCACGGTACGTACACGTCGGCTTTCGATTGCTGCCATCCCATCTGTGCATTAGCCAGTGTTCCCTCAAGAAGCCAATAATTTGCATCTTGAGTCGTGCTTCGATAATGAAGCTCGCTCACATAATACCACTCGTTTTTACAGCTGGGATAGTCAATGCCGGGGAAATACGAGCAAATACAATTCTCGGCATTGCCGTCTCGACGTCAACAAAAACGGCCGTGAACGCATTTTTGGATACACAGCGCGACCCAGAGTGTCCGCCATGCTTCAACTGTAATGTAGAAGGTTTTGTCTGCACCCAGTTTTCAACGTGTAATGCATTCACCGGCCAATGCGATTGTCGCCCCGGATTCGGCCTGCCCGACTGTTCCCAGCCGTTGTGTGGGGCTTTGAGTGATGGCAATCCTCATCGACCCGTCCGTGATTCCGACGATGCTTGCGCGTGTTCACCAGGCTGGAAAGGCATTAATTGTAATGTCTGCGATTCTGATAAGGCTTGTGACCCCTTTATGCCTCAAGGATTGGAGGGTACCTGCTACAAACTGGGAATCGCCGTCAATACGCTCCATCAAATGTGTGACGTCACCAATCCAAAGATCATTGCGATTCTTAAGGAAAAGCGCCCCTATGCGACTTTCAGTTGCAATAACACCGCCGCTGCTTGTGACTTCCAATTCTGGATAGACCAAAAGGAGTCGTTCTATTGTTCGTTAGACCAGTGTAAGCTCGATTATGATCTCGGCCGCAACACCACCCACTTCAACTGCGACTCCGTCAGATGCGAGTGCTTGCCTGGCCGCATGCTCTGCGGCGAAGCCAATTCCATCGACATTTCGGAATTTTTGACTGAGACTATCAGAGGGCCCGGGGACTTCACTTGCAATATTCGCGACAGTACATGCCGCTTTTCGGAACCTAGCATGAACGAATTGATTTCCAGTGTTTTCGGTGACCCTTATATTACCTTGAAATGCTCCTCGGGCGAGTGCATTCATCGCAGTCAGATTCCGGGGTATGATATCCCGCCCCGCGAGTTCACAATATACGACCTCCTTGTGATTTTGAGCGTGGCACTTGTATCGGCTACTGTAGTGGGCGCAACTGTGTATAACGTGCGCAAGTCCCCACTCTTTGCTCCCCGGTCCATAGCCTTGGGAAATGATGATCCTCTCAACGACTCGTCCGCCCTTGACGAACTTACCAATGCCTTTGTGCCCGCGACCCTCACTTTTGAAAATGTCCTGTTCAATGTTAAGGGCCTGCAGATCCTCAACAATATCCTGGGCTGTGTCGGTCCACGTCAATGCTTGGCAATAATGGGAGCATCTGGAGCTGGCAAAACAACTTTGCTAGACATTTTGGCCGCAAAGTCCAAGAGCGGTACATCTTCGGGTGATATCCGTGTGAACGGTAATATTCTCAGCCAGAAACATTTTCGTCGAATGGTGGCATTCGTCGACCAGCAGGATCATCTCTTCCCAACTCTCACTGTCTATGAGACAGTTCTCAACTCGGCCCTTCTTCGTTTGCCCCGAAAGATGCCGTTGGCACTCAAACATCTCCGCGTTTCTGAAGTGCTCTCGGAATTGCGGATCCTCGACATCAAGGATCGTGTGGTGGGACTGGACTTTGTGCGTGGCATCTCTGGTGGTGAGAAACGTCGTCTTTCGATCGCATGTGAGCTTGTGACTTCGCCTTCCATTCTTTTTTTGGATGAGCCAACTCTGGGGTTGGACTCGTATAATGCACGCAATGTCATTGAGTGTTTAGTTCGCCTAGCCAAGGTCGAAAATCGCACTATTGTTTTCACAATTCATCAGCCTCGCAGTAATATCGTTGCCTTATTTGATAAACTTCTCCTTTTGAGCTCGGGCGAACCAGTATACCTGGGCGATATGATAAAGTGCAATGATTACTTTGCTCGCATTGGGTACAGGTGTCCCCTTGGGTATAACATTGCCGATTATTTGATCGACGTGACCCTTGATCAGCGTGCGGCAGCAGACCGCGACCGTGCCGAGCTCACTAGTGCGGAGCCACACCTATCATTCGCAGCTGATGCTATCCGGGTGAATTCCGATGTGGACACTACTCAAGAATGGGACCACCTCGCTACTCACCGCCAAGAATTTGCTGCTTCCGGAAAACCTCAAGTAGTCGAGCTGCGTCCAATTTCTTCTCTCGCCCGCACTTTTGCCGACTCAGATATCGCCGATGATGTTCAACGTGAGATCCTGGCGGTATATGCTGCAGCAGGGCCGATCGACGCTGCCAAGTATTACTACAAAAAAGCAAATGGCTGGACGCAAGTGGTCGTGTTGGCGTCTCGGACTTTCAAAAACCTATATCGAAACCCCCGCCTCCTTTCCACCCAGTATGCTCTCTCTCTACTCGTGGGATTATTCTGTGGTTACCTATACTATAATGTCGGCAACGATATCAGCGGCTTTCAAAATCGCCTTGGTCTTTTCTTCTTCGCATTGGCGTTCTTTGGCTTCTGCTGTCTTAGCGGACTTTATTCCTTCTCCGCTGAACGCATCATATTCGTTCGCGAACGAGCTAACAACTATTACCACCCGCTAAGCTACTATACAGCCAAGATCTTGTGCGACGTCTTGCCGTTGCGCGTGCTCCCACCAGTGATCTTTCTCAGCATTGCATATCCCTTAGTTGGCCTTCTGATGGAGCATCAGGCGTTCCCCAAGGCAGTGTTGATTTTGGTGCTGTTCAATGTGGCAGTCGCTGCCGAGATGTTGCTAGTGGGTATCATGATCAAAGACCCGGGCGCATCTACCATGGTGGCAGTGCTTGTGCTCTTACTCCTGCTTTTGTTTGCAGGCTTATTTGTGAACAGTAAAGATCTCCTGGCCGAAACACGCTGGCTCGAATGGGTGTCGGTCTTCCATTATGCGTACGAGGCGCTAGCGGTCAATGAAGTCAAGGACTTGGTTTTGCGCGAGAAAAAATACGGGCTCGAGATTGAAGTGCCAGGCGCCGTGATCTTGTCTAGTTTTGGGTTCGAGGTCTCACGTTTCTGGCATGATTCCGCCCTCTTGGGGATCATGTGCGGCGTGTTCTTGGTAGCAGGATACTGCTCATTGCATAAATTCACCATTGAGAAGCGATAAGGAGGGGTTCTTATCTCTCGATCAGAAAATGTATACAATATGCAACAACCATAGACTTTTAGGACTGGAAATCTGACTGGTTCCGTGCCAACGACTTGACGGCTCAAGTACGGTGTAGATGGTTCAAATTATCCTTATAATCGACATTACAAAAGCTTTCTGTGTGTCACTTTCTTCGTGTCGTTCAAGACGCGATCAAAGACTTGTTGGTCTGAACCAGCTTTCTGTGAGCCAGTGCCCAGAATCATTCTACTTTCTTACCCACTGTTGGTTTTTGTGTCGTCAAATGGTCATTAAATAGGCGCATAAAACCGAATTCGAGAGAGCCCAGGAGCTCATATTCCAAATCAATTGAGGAGAGACTGTCTCGACATTGGGGTTTATGTGATCGGTATCGCTGGAAGTCACATTGATTCTTCATTCTACTCAATGACTTAGTTCATGTCTCGATGTATCGTTAACCCATCAGAGACTTCACTCCAGATCACAGGCTCACAATGGTCACAGTTGTAATTGAGGCCCGTGTATCATCTATTCAACTTGAATACCTCGAAAGCCTGAACCTTACCCGTGTCGTATTCTGCATCTCGTTGACAAAATATTTGCAGCCGTTTCAGAGCTGAGTAACGCACTACATAATCCTGAAACATTACACAGATTCTGTAATTCGTGGAGCCTATACGTTTCACATCGCAGATCTCTAACGAGAGTCTTCGTGTTGACAACAAATCCGCATCATCGGGATTCGTTCTTGTGATTCTCAAAGAAATTCCATCAAAGCCAGCAGTCATCGGTTCCAATGATATTCAAACTGTTTGGTCTGATCTTTAACATCGGTCATGATACCGTGATCTGCGGGGCTTAACCTACTGCCTCACCTGACCATATCGGTAAGATCCGTACATGCACAAACCGTTTGCAACAAGGCGTGGTCGGTGTCTCGGAAAAAAAAGAAAGAGGCCAACAAGTAAATTATTTCCACGTTTCATATCTATACACCGAAGGCGTTCAACCCCAATCTATGGAATCATTCTGATTTGGTCACGTCACATAATACGGGATGTGTTGCGCTACTCGTATAAAAACCTTTGGCTTCCCTTGTGGCCATTCTTCATAATCTATCGTTACATCTTCCAATTCAAGAGATCGAATCTGGAAAAACTATTGGGTGAAAATTGCCGCGCTCTCGATCCAGTAGCCCATCACCCCCAAAGCTCAAGATATTCTGTTAAAAATCATCTCAAAAGCTTTCGGTGCGCCACGACGCCTTCTTCTACCAAGCCGTTGTTCTTCTACTAGTCTGAGTATTCAAATTGGTAAGGAGCCTTTTTGAAACCGTCTCAAACCATATTCATAAAATGGACAGATATACGAAACAACGCTCACATATGCGCTTTTCCGAGGCTGCGCGAGTACGCAAAGTCGTATTCAACATCTCCCTGAGCTTCCAAGTCGAACGTGTCTTGGGAGAAGGAGCATATGGAGTCGTTTGCTCTGCACGCCATTTGGCGACAAACATTAAGGTCGCTATCAAAAAAATTGAACCATTTGATAAGCCATTATTCTGCCTTAGAACGCTACGTGAAATAACCTTACTCGAAAAGTTTAAAGGTCACGAAAATATCATTCTGCTCTTTGACGTGCAAAAGCCCGCTAGCTTTGACAAGTTCAATGAGGTCTATCTTATACAGGAGTACATGCCTTCCGACCTCGCGAAAGTAATACATACTCATGTGTTGACAGACGAGCACTGCCAGTACTTTACTTATCAGATATTGCGAGGTCTCAAAATAATGCATAGCGCCAATGTGATCCACCGAGATTTGAAGCCTTCCAACATTTTAGTGAATGATAATTGCGATCTCAAAATATGCGACTTTGGGTTGGCCAGACTCGATATACCAACACCCGGAGATGGTCAAGATGACAATACGCCACAGATATCGGCGTTGACAGAATATGTCGCTACACGATGGTACCGAGCGCCCGAAATAATGCTCAGCGCATCACAATATAGCAAGAGCATCGACGTTTGGCTGGTCGGATGTATCTTGGCGGAAATATTTACATACACCCCTCTATTCCCCGGATCAGACTATCGCCACCAACTCAATCTTATTCTCGAGGTCTTGGGCACCCCCTCTCCTGAGGACTACAGCTGTATCCGGCTGCTGCGCGCTCGAAAGTACATTCAAGCATTACCGTTCCAGCCCAAACTCAATTTCTCCGAAGCTTTCAGCCTGAGGCCGCTGCGGTTGAAAAGGATGGGCAATGTGCCGATCAATCCACTCGGGATCGACTTGTTGGAAAAGCTATTGGTTTTTAACCCTGCAACGAGGATCACCGTGGACGAAGCTTTGGCGCATCCATATCTTGCGAGCTACCATGATCCACAAGATGAACCTGTTACGACGCCCATGACTACAGATGAATTCAAATACGATCTTCCCAAGGGTCAACTAGATGCAATGGAACTCAAGCACGAAATGTATAATAAGATCATGAGCTTGAAGTGAATATCCCGTCAGAATAGCCCAAATCGTATCAAGTAGAAACTACCACTTAATCCAATCTCAAGATCAAAAGCAAACTTTTAACATGTAGACACTGAGGCCCCATCGGTCAATACACAGGATCTCATCCACGTATTCACAAAGACGACATCACGTGGAGATAAAGCTGTCTCGATTGGCTTGCTTAGTCATCCGCTCCCCGACATTCGACACAAGTGAGCTGAGGTTTTGCGGAGCTCGGGGCCAACGCGATTCGAACTTCCAAGCTGCCTGTGCACCACCTTTGAATAGATCCTCGCCAATTGGTTGATTATTGGACATCTGTATTTTTACTTGCCGTTGTGTTTCAATTGAGGCACACTCATTAGTACATCTATTGCTACAATCATAATGAATGAAACTAATCCTGTGACTTCAATTGAATCTCGGCCGTCTAGCAAGGCATCCGATTCGGTATCAAACATAGTAAATCAAGCGAGACACACACAGCATATATCGTCGTCGCCAAAGATATCTCCAACACAGTCCCCCACTTCCCCTACCTCTCCCTCTGCAGGATTCCCTCTCTCAACGATAAAGAATACCATCCAACAGAGCGCTCGCCTGCTTTTAGATGAGTGCAAACCAAGCGATGTCGACTGGTTTCTACGTGATTCCGTAGAGCCGCATCTTTCGGGACTGGATCCGCCAAATTCAAGCATACAGGCGCCCCCATCACCTTCTTCGGCTCTGGATCTCTCGTCTACCTCGCACGGTCCCACGGGCTCGGTTGCTCCTAGCTTAAGGACATCGATATCGAATTCCCGTTCGGCTATTCCGAATAAGGCACGAGAGTCTGTTTCTGTTTCTTCGGGTGAACCTGACTCTGGCGAGTTTGCCAGTCCAGATCGTAGGGGACGCTCCAATCTGGTTTCGAGTTCATCTGCGACCTCTCATCGAACGGGCGGATTTTTTTCCAAGCTCAAAGATAAATTGAGTTTGAAGACACACGAAGTCGATGCGACGCTTGTCCGCAAGCTAGAACCCAACAAAACGGTCCATCGGCCTTCAGAAACCAAGGGTCAAACTCCTCTCTCTCGCAGTATGTCCAACCCCATCCAAGGATCTCGAGACCCTCGACTCGCAGAGTATATCAAGTTTTACGAACAAAAGCCAACGCACAAGACGCTTGTGGACGATGACGGGCCCGAATCCCGGAGCCTGGGCAAGCTTTCGTCATTTCTACGTCACCATTCTTCGTCTCCTCCTAGAGAAGAAACAATGATCCACACATATGAAAATAGTCACAATCGACGGGCTAGTGTTGGAAGTAACGATAACCGGGGCTCTTCGCACTCCTTTGATACTTCGAGCTCTGTCCCACCCAGCCTCCGCAAGCTCAAGCCTCTTAGAAGAGTTGCGTTTCATCTGTCCACCTTTTTGATTGATCCGCCGCAGCAAATCCCATCGCGAACACCTCGTCAAGGTAATGTAGAGGTACAGCCCTCTGGCGATGTTGTTGTTCGGCCATTGACGGCGGAAGAACGTATTGCCGTTGAAGAATCTCAAAGGGGCAGAGGTGGTGGGATTGTGGTGGGTGGTACTGGATCTCTCCAAGCGGTGCAAAAGCCTTCAGAATATGAACTGGAACCCGAGGGTGATTCCGATCATCCCGAGTCATCATCTCAAGTGGGCGAGCCTGCGGTTGATGAGAATGCGCGTGCATTGCATATAGACAAGCCCATGATCACACATAGATGTCAAGGTCCTCCACCAGTGAAGAAGATGGCTCTCGATTTGATGTACACTAGATGCTGTCATCTCCGCGAGATTCTACCCGTTCCCGCCATCTTGAAGCAAATCCCCACGGGGTCGATGGACCCGCTTCCGATTTTGCAATTCCGGAACCCTGTACCTACACCAATTGAAGTTCAATCGTTTGCTGATTTCATTCGCATTGCGCCGATCATTTGCGTTTCCCTAGATGGAGTATCTTTCACTCTTGATCAATTCAAGACGTTACTCTCCGCAATGAGTGCCAAAAAACAATTGGAAAAACTCAGTTTGCGAAATACCCCTATTGACAGTGACGGATGGTCGCTCTTGTGCTGGTTTCTCTCGCGGAATACCGTGATGAACCGGTTGGACATTACTCAATGTCCGTCGCTATCTGTCAATGTGCTTAAGCGCAAAACTAAAAAGGGCGGCGAACTCAAACCGGATGAAGAGGAACCCTCACGAATGAAGTGTAACAGGGAAAACCGCTCAGACATGGACTGGTCGCTCTTTGTGGCGACGCTTGTCGCTCGCGGAGGCATTGATGAGTTGATCTTAACTGGATGCCGCATCACCGACGTTGATGTGTTTGAGCTGCTAGTCGAAATGGCTCTTTTGATCCGCACCAGCAGATTGGGTCTTGCTTATAATCAATTGACGCCACGACACTTGGAAATCGTGGTAGATCATTGGTTGATCCTGAAACACGCTCGTGGGTTGGACTTGGGCTATAACGATTTCCTGTCGACATCAATGCACTCTGTGATTTTGAGCGCACTTCAAAAGAAGGGTCTAGATAGCATGCTACCGAAATGCAGCTTGACGTTTTTGAGTATGAATGCCACCAACTCGAGATTCTCGGATTTGTTCAAACTGGTTTTTGAACAATTTATCATGAAACTCCCCAATCTTCGATATCTTGATTTCTCCAACAACCCTAGGCTTTTTTGTGGAAGTTCTTTGAATGGTTCAGATTCGCCCACGACCCCGACGGAAGCCGCCATAACTGAGTACTTTACCCTCAACCTTCCCATGTTCCCTTGTCTCACTCGACTCCATCTCGAGAACAACAATTTTTCCCAAGAAACACTAATTGCGTTTGCAAGGATCTTACCTTTCTGCAAAACTTTGAGTTATATTTCGCTTTTAGGCAATCAGATCAATCTGACCACTGCGTCTGTATTGATTGAAGGACTTCAGAGTTCGCGGTCTTTGGTTACGTTGGATTGTGACTATGAGGGCCTTCCGGAATTTTTCAAGGAGAAAATCGGATTGTACACCATGAGAAACATGGAGCGGTTGCTCTATTCCCATGAGAGTCCAGACAAAGCCACCCAGGAAGATGCGATTGATAATAACCCTGATTCATTGACAGAGCAGCTCAATACTTTGTTGGAACTAAAGGCAAAGCATGAACTCGACATGAATTCTCCGGTTGTCAAGAAATTCGTTGCAAAAGCCACAGCAATCCGGCTCAAACTCAAACGGACCATCAATGAATTGTTGACTTTACAGCTCCGTAATGAGCTCAATCTTGATGGCAAAGAGACATTGATGCGGTTCATTTTCATCGATTCTTGTGTGGAGAAGGGTCTCCAGTTGATTGACCCGACGCTCGATACTGAGACTTTAACGGGCATAATCCTACGCGGAGCCAGCGAAGACGAGAAGAACAGATATGCAGAAAAGCCAGTAGAGGATGATCTCACACCCGAGACGCAGAACTTGCCGGCCACTGCACCCATGTCCAAGTCTACTTCGCGCACGAGTTTGACTCAACTAGATCGCCAGGAGGGGTCAATGTTGAAGCTTCTGCGCTTACATGACTATCATTCCAAGGGCAAAGACTCCGAAACGGAAAACGTCCTGATTTTTGGTCCACTTTCGAATTTGCTGGGTGAAGAAATACGTACAAAGCTCAAAGATGCCGATCTTGGTGACTTGGACAAGGTGGTATCATATCTCCAAACTCTCAAGGATCGGGGAGTGCTGATGGAAAACGTCTTCACGCAACGTGATCCCAGTCTTTCACAAGAGGTGGAGACCGATGAACTCACGCTTGAGTATTTGCTGAATCGACTCAAAAAACTCACCGAGAAGCATGATGAGCTAGATACAGCAAAGAACCAATCGCTAGAGTCCGAACTGGCCGATCTGCAAGCAACTGCCGATCTCCAATTACCTGATCCATCTACAATGATCACTCACGATCAGAAGGACGATGTAATTGAAACGTACGACAAGGTTTTCGAGAAGTACGCTGACCGCAAATAAAGGGCTAATGCCATCATTTTTGCAGTACATAGTTTGACTAGATTAGATTATTTCGAGTAAGGAGGAGTGGAGTGGTCAGAGTGATGAGATGACATCATAGATCCTTGAATATAGACATCTGCAGTTGAAAAGAGTATTCTAGGAAAAGGCTAATGCAGTCGGAATACCTTCATACGTGATCATTTGGAGCTTCTGGGTGACCGAATGGCTTGGTCAATATACCAAATTTGCTCAGAGCTCAGGGCTATATGCCGAAAGTCGACGATTGTTCGATGGTCTATGGTACATTTATTCCGTTGTGCTACTTGCATGGTGTTTATCTAGTGTTATAGAAGTGAGCTCGACATCACGTACTTCGGGGAATCGAGGTGTCTTATTTTTGGGGTGATGCTTGTATGATCGAACATTTGTATGGCATTCGGGGCCACTTCAATTCACGCTCATGTTCGAGCAAGTAGTCTCCAGGCGTATGGTCATTAGCAGCTGAATAGGCGCTAAAGACTAGAGAGATGGATCGATTGTGATTCAAAACTCATCATCAGACAATAATGGATCTTGCGCTGTCCGACTTTGTCCAATCTCTTCATCACTCAAATCATCATCATCAAGGCCAGGACCACCCGTCTTCTCCGCCTCTTCTGCCAAGTCCTCGCACGCATCAATCCAATCGGAGTAAACATCAACGGGCTGTGATAATGAATGGATAGCAGTTTGGAAGCTTTGGCCGCAGATCTTGCAATGGAGCTCGCCCAAAAGATTACGCTTGTCCAAAGTGCAAATGACAGATTTCTCGTGGTTACAGAATAAACAAGTGAAGGTGATGTCCAACGTCTGTTTGATTTTCTTCTGAGGCTTAGCCGATGACTTTCTCTTACCCATAGTGACGAGTCAATTCAACAGGTAAAGATGGCCGATGCCAATCGATCACGTCGATTATTTTTCGGTGGCCATTCTCGTTTTTCCATCCACTTGCTTGATCCTAAGCCACTACTGAGCCGTGCCATATTGTAGCATATATGCCATTTCCTATAACGTTATGTCTTGTCCGTGTTTGCCCTTGAATAGTGTTATGCGTATGGCTTACTTTGTTTCTCCCGCACTACGGTTTGATCATCAGCTGCATCTTCTTTTTCAAAAGCATTTCCATTCGGATCTTCTCGTACCTCATTTTTTCCTTGTTGGAAACTTGAGCTAGTGGCGGCGATGGGTTTGTTCCAGTCTCTGATTTGCCTGCGAAAGTCATTTTTACTTTGAGGGAGGGATTGTAGCGTGAATTGAGTTTGATGCCGGCCTCGTAAAGTTTCATGTCGTCATGGCGACTCGCATATAAGCGGATGGCATCTCGATAGAGATGATTGATCATCAGAAGGGGTGAAGAATGGGCTTTGAGACGTATGGTCATGGGGTAATGGAGAAGTAACGAGAGACAGTCGCTAAAGTCACATGTGACGAGGTCGGGTTTCACCTGGATCAATAGTTGAATCGTCATGAACATTATAATATCGGGAATGGCCACGAGCCCGTGTTCACCATGGTCAAGGACCACCAATTTGTCCCAGAGTAGTGCGACCAAATCGAGGTCGCTATCCATTTCGCGTGACAACAATAGCCGCAAATACCTAATGATCCATAATTGGGACTCCAACTTGAGTTTGCTAACCAAATTATAATGTATCAATTGGTCAACCTTCATCAAGTAAATATTGAACCGCTCAATAGAGCCCCATAACAGATCTTCCGATTCGTAGAACAGCGCCACAACTCCACTTTGTACCATGAACCGATTGAAAATGGCAAACAAGTCATGCGCGAGGTATTCAGAGTCATACAAGCCAAGAATGCGAAGATCATCGTTTGAATATGTGCTTCCAGCGGGCAATGGCATGGCCTCGCGCTCCAACGACATGCCGAACAATCCAATAATCTCATGGAGTCCTTGCTTATAGCCTACCAGCGGATTGCATTTACACCATACATAGAGCACCTCAATGATCAATTTCTTGGAATCGTGCAGGGTGGCACAACTGGAGTGGAAATAGTGCTCGTCAGGGAATAGCCGGTCAATGTCGAGAATGATGCTGCGCAAGAGCTCGACGTCCAACTCTGATATGGTATATGGTTCTAGAGTATGGCGCGAGGGGCTTGGCGAAGACAGGAGTCGATCCTCGACATTACCTATTTTGACCAAGTTGACTCTACCCGAGCGAGCGCTTTGTTTGTTGGTGTGAGTGTGGTCCTTCTGATTTCGTCTTGTCTCAGAACAGTAGAATGGGGCTGAAGGGTCTAGAGAAAACCATGGCACCGCCATATCGTCTCTTTTTTTTAGCTCATGATATACTGCGCGTGAGGAGCTGAGGGCTGGACCCCATGCTTGGATGTTCAAAGAGTTTGTTATCAAACAAGTCTTGTAAACGAGGGTACGACTAAAGTGAGGGGCTAGGACCGGCGAGTATTCGCCATCGGCCACAGCAGCCTTTAAACGTGAAAGATCTTTATAGTGATCCAACGTCACCAAGACATGCGATATGATTGTATTCTCCAACAGCATTATACGCTTGACCAGAGCGCAAATTGCATGGAGAAACCTGACTGGAACTCGGAAAAATACCTTATTTCGATGCTGGAACTGAAACGTTCTCACTCATCAAAATATGAATTCTCAAGAGGCTAAGGACCTGAGTGCTCTTCAGAAGGGCTTGGACGACCTCGCGCAATGGGAAAACCAGATGGCTATTATTGACAGAGATGTCGAAATCTATCGGATCCGGTCATCTCAACAGCATTATTCGCGACGCTCTGACATTGTCAAGCGCATTCCAAAATTTTGGTATATTGTATTTGCCGAGAACGATGATTTCGCAGATTATGTGAGTGCCGATGATCTCAAGTTCTTTGAAAGCATTGAAAATGTGGACGTTTCTTTCAAAATTGCTAATGCCAAGGAACCTCTCACATCAAATGACTACGATCACTACAAGGATTTTTCAATTTCCTTCACGTTTTCCGACTCTGGTTTGGTCCCCGCACAGACCGTCACCAAGCACTTCCGCACGATCTTGGAAAACGGTGAGGAACTGATCCATCTGGACCCTGCGGAAGTGGAGTGGCCACGGGAATTGAGCTCGATTGATCCTCGCCGAATCAAGAGTGAAAATCTGGGTAAGCCCCTACTGGGGAAACTTAAAAAAGATTATCGCCTAGGAATGAAGTCGTTTTTTGCATGGTTTGCATGGACCGGTGAAAAGCCCGGCAAAGAATTCAGAAATGGCGAGGATTTTACGCGGTTAATCGCCGAGGATTTGTACTTGAATGCGTTGAAATACTATATATTGGCATTGCCCAATGCTAATTCAGGCTCAGAAGATGATGACGAACAAGATAGTTCTGAAGGTGAGGCTCTTGACTTGAGTGATGTTGAAGACCCACAAACGGATACGAAAAAAAGGAAAACTGAAGACGCATCTGAGAGCCCCGACACGAAACGTAAATCGGAATCACAAGTTTAGAGGTCCATACACGAAATGTAAATCATAATCAAGAGTCTGAGAGTCAGTACACGGATCGTAGAGTGATATCAGAAAGCCTTTCTAGTGAGCTCGGCCTTATACCATGGTGGCTGATGGGGGTGTATTTCTAGAATCAGAAACCGGTCGTGAATACGAGGCCGTTTTTGAACTGGGGCCGATCTCTCGAGGTGAGACTTATGTGATTCGTAAAAATGACTCTCACGCATGTCGACAATACAATTCGCCGCAGTTGTTGTTCGAAAAGGACTGAATCATTTTGATCTTGTCTTGAAACTGAGAACCGCTTCCGTATGCCTCCAAATTGACTCCGGGTGCAACATTCGATGTTAGGTGGACGACCGAGTGGCACTCCACTTGAAAGAATCCTTTGCAAGTACGATGCTTCCGGAAGCGTGGTTGCCCAATGTCAGCATTGCCTCAGTGTCAAACATTTTTATGTGAACAGGTTTCCAAGTGTTTTGATGAGCGTACGCGACTATTCAAGCCAATTGCTAATACGATTTTTACAGTATGACAAACGACCGAATGAATAGCTACCTCTCCCCTTTAATACAAGTATCATCTGATAATCATTAAAGGGTCTACAGTGAAACACCCAGATCGAACGCGGCTATGTTCACAGAGACGTGAACATGAAATTCGGATTGAGGTATAATCTTCACCGCGTCAAGGAGTGGGTCAATTGAGTCAAACCACTCTAGATGGACAAGCGACATTCATTTAAAAGGCATATCCAACTCTCAAAATGGATCAGCATCTTATCAGGCTTGTATGAGACCATCACAAACCATATTCCATCGCTCAGATGGAGTACGTGCCCAATGGATAAGACCTCTGGGGAATCTACTTACGGAAAATTACGCGACAATGTTCACGCAATCTGTCTGACACAAGTCTCTTGAGATTGTTGAGCTGGCTATAGACATGCATGATGCGTCAGCTTGTCATACATAATTCACTCATCTCTCGGGGGATATCGGGGAAGATCGGGAATGTGAGGAATATAGGGAATGCGGGGAATGTATATAAGGCTTGAAGATTTCAAAGCGTCTCTTCAATATCCACGAGCTTACCCACTCAATCACACAACCACACTCATATACCGATAATGTCGGCTCCCAAAGATCGTATCTGCGGTCACATGAATGGTCAGCATCGCTTGGCTCTTCTTGATTATGTTGTTTGTTATGGGAATGAGAAACCATCGACCATTCAAGAGTCATCCCTTTTGATGGCTGACGTAGACGAGACTCAAATCACAATCGAATACAAGAACGTTGCCTCTTCCAAGCCTCGTCAGATTGTGATTGCGTGGGAAAATGCCCCTGAAAACGAAGCCATCAAAGTGAATGAGATGAGTGATGTCAAGGCCAAATTGGTGGCCATGGCAAAATATGCTGCTGAGAAACAAGGGTTTGCTTCTACACGCTTGACATCGATTCCGCCTCCCTCCAGATTCGCCTACTTTGAGTATATGATCATGGTTGTGTTGGCATTGAATGCATACAATCCAGCTATCTTGCGTCACATGTTTGCCAAAGATATGGTTTTCCAGATGTTGCTGACATATATTCCTGGTTTCCTTTCACGCTTCTATGCATCATATGAAAAGCACGCGTTGCAAGTGTTTGTCATTACAATGGCTATTCACTTCACAGAAGCCGTTCTTGTCACAGTCCCAATTTTGAAAAAATATCGAGTGCCTTACCCCCAATGTGTGGCTTGGATTATCATGCATTTGGGAGAAGGGTTCCCCTTGATTATGAGGCTTCGAAAACATGCCAAAGCCCAAGAATAGAAGGAATGACTATTCGAGGTGAGCGGAGGGTGCGGCCGAGTCAAACATGACTGACGTGACCTTATCGATCAACTCGTGGCAAATCTCATTCATGTGTAGGTAGAATTAGATGTCGAACGCGTTATTATACCGATAGATCCAACTCCCTTCTCTTCACGAGTGTGTCATGACTGAAATCGTAGCCCCCGGTCCCGTGAATTATTACTGGTCGGATGTTTAATTTCCCAGATCAGTAAATGATTTCCGCACTCGGTTGTATGATTGTGAAGGCGGAGACAAGATGGAGTAGGATATTTTTTAGCAATTGAGGCCGGCGGTTTCTTTTGTTTCTCTCTCACATCCCTACTGGATCGTAGCGTAGTACTGTCGAATTTTAACACAAGGCAGCCCCGGCCGTCCGCTGCTCAGCTCGAGACTTTCATCGGATCATTCTCACTGAGAGGAGGATGGCTCTTTCAAAGCCCTCAATAGCAATTCCAGTGAGGATGTTGGCGACTCAACTCCTTCCACGGGTTTCAATATGGATGAGATCTCTCGCGTTAAATGTTATAAGACAATAGACTCTCGACGAACGCCAGCAAATCCAATGAAAGGTACAGACGTCTTTCTTCTTTTGTTGGGAGGCGTCAAACGTTATCCCGCACCCTTTACTGACAGAGGTGCATTTTAAGGTAGCATTCGACTATTCAGAAGACCCGTAACCATCTCTCAAATGGTCTTCTATGCGTGAATTGCCTGGCCCCTCCTGTCTCAGAGCATTAGCTAAGGCATTGGCATCGGCCATATTTGCTCAAGCTTCACCCGATACAAAGCACATCTATCACATCGACTACACCCCTATCCCTTCGGTAAAACAACCTTGGTCGTCTTGGGTTTTGCAGCTGTACCTGTCGTGTGGCCTCTGATCAATTGACCAAAGAGGGATACCATGAGTGTTTCATGAACACACTGAATGGTTCGAATTTGAGTTTTGAATTTTAACGAGGGAGGGGCTCATCCCCTATTTCGTAAGACTAATTGATGATTGTCCTGCCAAATCTCGAATTGTATATTCTGATGCCCATCGTCGTTGATTCGAAAGTGGCTGCGAAAAGAAAAAAATCTCAATTCGTCGCAGCTCGCTCCATTTGATCGAGGATGAAAGGACAGAAGAGAACGAGAAATCATTATTGATACATGATGACTGTCAAGCTACCCAAATCGAACATAACAAGTGTTAGTTGTGGAACTGAAGTTGCGTTGTTCAAAGTAGTAGAGGACACCTTAATAATTTCATCGTCGTGAAACTATTGTAATCGCTTAAAACGGAAGACCAATGGATTGCGATCAAACTGTCACCCGTATTTTTATTACTTGAGGGTTTTTTTTTTGATTCTATTGAGACTCTCCGAGGTATATTAGTGATTCAGATGCCAAACTAACTCATTCCCGCGCGAGTATATAACGGAGCTGAGATCTCACGATTCTTTGTGATTATAATCATCACACAACAACCAATGGCCGCTCAACAAACTTCTTCAAAGACTTCCACTCAGACACAATCTACCAACAAGGACAACTGGGGCACTGGAGGTGGTGGATTCCACCCTCACATGTGCACTATTGTTTAAAAATGTCATTTTTTTATTAGGTTTATTTAGTTACGCTTAAATCAAAATTTATTACGTTTTTATTAAATTTGAATTGACATTAACACGTGGAGAACTATGACCCGATCCACTCGAAGCGCGTTCCTTGGAATAACTTCATTGATAGAGAACTGTTACCTGCTGCCTATTTAACCTCCCACGCAGCGAATTTGCCGTTAGAAGGTGAGAGCCTACAGCTTCAAGCGACTATTCCTCTTTTGAATTGACTCCTCACAATTCAATGACTATAATCATTTGTTTCTGGCAGGTAATTCAACAAGCGGCATACATTTGCTTCTGACCATCTCTTTTTGAGCATTCAAAAAACTTTACTCAAACCGCGGGCAGAATTACGGGCTGCTTTTACAGAATACTGCTGGAGGCACTCGAATTAGCAACCGCTGCTCCTGCATGGGTGGCTTGAACACATCGGTTCTTCGGTAGCGCCTCGGATGGAAAACGTTACATGGTAGTTGGACCCTTGCTTTAGGCGTGACGGTTCATAAAAGGGAGTGTGGGGATACTTTCGGGGTGATTTGATTTGAAAACTCGCAGAGTGTGGTACTTTTGTTTTTAGCAATTGGAGGAAATATTTCCTTGGTTATCATGCGCCAATGCAAACCGAGTTACTCACCCCAGCGTGGTCACAGCGAAGCATATGCAAGTGTCTCACGATGTAGATTTTTGAAGATATTTCAATTTTGTTATTAAGCGGCATATGAATGCTTTCAAAGTGACCTCCTCAAAGAGTTATTGAGCAGTTTTAATTCATACTCTGAAGTCTTTCGAATTGATCCCTTCGGGGCTTGAAATGCTAAGCCGTTTCTCGGTTGCACGATGTGACGATTACAAACTGTCTCAAATATTTTTCGAATTCGTGGTTTTTTCAGGCCGCCGTATTATCTCCAAGCCGACCGACTCTGGGTCTTGATGATCCTCGATTAAAGCGACGAGGCATGGTATCTTGAATGAGGGCCCTGTCAGTCTTCATTCTTGGGCTCGCGTCAACGTCCTTCAATTACTTCCTAACAAAACCCCTCACGAAGCTTCAGAGCTAGAAACAGTGGCTCTGCTTCGACGGCGCCTTGTTATCGGGATTACCCAAAAAAATTGCTAACTCCGATCGATGCATCGAATTTTATTGCCGAGACAGCCACAAATATAAAATGCAGATTGTTTCCTCATGCGTCATTCTTCCCTTCTACACAAATTACTTTGCTTTATACAAACTCCTTTGCTTTCACAAACTAAGTTCGATTCCCAACCATGCCGTCTTCTTTGAATCGAAGTGTTAGCCGTCGTCTGCTTAGCTCGAGGCTTTCGTCAGAACCTGATCACTTTGACAAGGACAGCTCGCCGAAGATACACGACAGCAATTCCAGTGAGGATAACGTCGATCCCGCACCTTTCATCGGCTTAGAGGATGGTCGAGGCGATAATGATCAGATCTCTCGCGTTCAAAGTTATCTCACTGCAGACTCGCGTACCCTCAGTCGTAAGATGATGAACACGGATAAACTCATACAAGAAGCGAACGAAACTGATACCCCGCTTCCTTTGATGGGAGGTGGTAGAGATTATCCTCCACCTTTACCACACAAAGAGCAATATGAAGTGTCGTTCGATTCCCCAGATGATCCCACGATTCCGCTTAACTGGTCTTCTAAACGCAAGTTGAAGTCTGCGATCCCAGCGTGTATCAATGCCTTCTCAATCACAATGGCGTCTGCCATGTGGGCACAAGCTTCGCCAGATATCATGAAGATATTCCACATCGGTAATACAACAGCGGCCTTGGGAACATCCTTGTTCGTGTTGGGATTCGCCTCAGGTCCTGTCATTTTCGGTCCTCTTTCCGAAGTATACGGTCGCAAGCCAGTAATGGTTGGATCTTCTCTCGTTTATGTGTGTTTCAGTTTTGCATTTGCTTCTGCCAAAGATGTGCAAACAATAATGATTTGTCGTTTTTTCGCAGGTATGACGGGTGCATCTTCGTTGGTAGTCTCGCCTGCAATTTTATCCGATTTCTATAAGGCTGAGGTCCGTGGTATTGCTATCACTATTTTCGGTGCACTTCTTTTCGCAGGACCAATGCTCGGTCCATTCATGGGTGGTTTCACGACTATAAACGAGCACTTGGGATGGAGATGGACCGGTTACTTTTGCGGTATTGTTGCTGCTGTTGGTCTCATCGCCTGTACTTTTTTCTTGGAAGAGTCTCATCATGCTATCGTGTTGGTAAACAAGGCCGAAGTTCTCCGAAGAAGGACTGGCAACTGGGGCATCTATGCACCTCAAGAGGAAATCAAGTTGACCTTTAAGGAAATGCTTGAAAACAACATCTTGAGACCCGTCAAAATGCTCATGTTCGAACCCATCTTGCTTTTGATCTCCATCTACAACGCCTTCGTGTATGCGATCTTGTACATGTTCTTGACTGTTGTTCCATTGGTCTTTGGTGGACGTTACCACTTCAAAACAGGTGTTGCAGAACTTCCATATGTGGGAATGTTCATCGGCTGTATCATCGGCGGTGTTTCGATTGTCCTCATAGAGTTCGAACTCAAGAAGCGCCTGAGAAAACTGGGTGTTCCTCTCAGTCCCGAGACGAAACTCATTCCCATGATGATTGGTGGGCCGCTTTTCTGCATTGGATTGTTCTGGGTAGGTTGGACTGGTGCATATTCCGAGCATGTGCATTGGATCGTGCCGACCATCGGCTTGGGATGTCTCGGTATTGGCTTGTTCATGGTGTTTTTACCTTGTCTCACCTATATCATTGACTGTTATTTATTCTTTGCGGCCTCGGCTTTGGCCGGTAACACTCTTTTGCGTTCCGGTTTAGCGGCAGCGTTCCCCTTGTTCTCACGCCAAATGTTTCTCAACATGAAGATCCAATGGGCCTCGACGTTGCTAGGCTGTGTTGCTCTCGTCATGATACCTGTGCCGATCGTCTTTTACTTGTTTGGCAAAAAATTGAGACAGCGGTCCAAATATGCGTTTGACTTGACTCACTAATTCCCAAGAGTTTCTTCACGTCTCCCATTCCCTTTCAACGTAGTTTGTACCTCTCAACCGTTTTTATGGCATAAAAATCATTAGAACATGTGTAGCAGAAAGGGACCTCGATTTCTTCAGCAATGTGCGATAACTTGCTGTGTGGCATGCCCACGTTCCGTACGGTAATCACAGCCTGACTTCATTGCCGAAGATGCGAGATTTGTTTGGAACTCGCCCTTTGGTGATCGTGACAGCCCCTTATTTGCCCTGTGAGGATATATCTTCTCGGGTTGCACTTCCGCCGACACACAGCGCTGCTCTCTTTTCGAGGGTTGGATGGGAACAGATCTGGGTACAAGGAGCGATATCTTAGTCCCCCAGTGAGCACGATCCTACCACAAGACGGTTGAAAACCGCTGGGTCGCGTTGTACCATTCGGGGAATACTTTGTTGAAATATCTACAATGCATCTTCGCCATCGTCGGTTGTAACTGATTGACTGGATTAAGCCACCGATAGGATGAGCAGATCAAGGTGAGGCCGCATGACAGTAGCGGGTCAGTAAGCTTTGACCCTTTAAGGATTATGCTTTGACTGCAAAAAAAAATTGACATTTTTGTACCATAGTGGAGTACCAGACTCTGTGTAGATGCCAAGCCAGTAGGCCCTTCAAGCCAGAATTAACCGCAACATGGAATGATGTTCCATCTCAACGACACTTTTGCTCGATGCATTTTGACTTCGTCGAAATGGTATGGGGGGTCGCAACTGTGGACGTGGGTCGAATTCAAGTGCGGTAAAATTATTACCCGCGATTGAACAGTCAGCTAGTCGGAACAAAGGGATCGCCATCGATTGGAATCCTGTAAAGTTGCTGCAACCATCTACATACCCCATTTAATTTATAGGACCTTGGTAGAGGTGAAGAAGAAAGTACAACAAAGTTCTTCTATTCTACGTGCGTAACCGCAATTCCCATCCTCGCCTCTAAGGTCGTGTCTTTTTTTTGGCAGCACGGATGCCCTTTTCATCTTCACTCACGGAATAACTCAGCCCGATTCTTGAAGTCAGGCGTAAAGCATAAACCACATCACAACCCAGCATCAGCCCATTACATCAACCCTTTTCTTTGCAAGGGTGGGTTTTAGCAGGTATGGCAGGCGCCTCAATAGCATTCAGCCAGATAACTCGCGCATACAAGTTTCAAGTCCAATCAACAACCTTGCCTTCTTGCCTGTATTTTTGTTGTCTTTTGAGCACGAATTTGACAAACGCCTTTCGTTAGGTATAAAAAAAAAATTACAACATATGACATTCCACGTATTGATAACTTTCAGTCCATAGATAACGAGAAAACAGCATCGCAAGAAATATCTAAGTCTTAAACCTTGCGAGCAGCCGTGGGTGCACTTCGAATGAGACCGACGGCCTGTCTTACCAGCGGTCAAGTGAAACATCCTTTCCGCAAGCGGAGGCGCCCCTCGATCGACAATCTGATTATCTCGATACTACTAATCACACAACACAACACCCATTGCAGCAAGTTGCTGGTGAGGTGAAAGTTATGCGGAAGTGAAGTATTACCTCCTCAATTCTGATAACCAATCATTTTTATAAAAGTGAAAAATCTTGCCCGGAATTTGAATGTCGTCAGTCATCTTTGAGGCGCAGGGCAAGTACGTCGTGATACCGTCAAAAAAACACTGTGGCATTGGATGTCGTTTGATATGCGATACACCGCATCAAAACTAGTAGTACTTCGATTCCTTCCCCAGCAGGTGGTTTTAGTAGTGGGTATACACAGATATGATGGGCGGCACTAATTTCTCTGCGACCCGCTTTAGTAGAACGATGATATCATTCCTGGATCACAGATGCTTTTGAGACAACTCTTCCAAACACCCAAAGCCAGAGTTTTTAGGCGCGGCATACTATACAAGTTGCATTTCTTCGGATCAATAAGGCGGCCAATCGCCGTGGCAGTGAGACATACACTTTCAGATGATGCTCACAGTCTTGGAGCATTTCAATGACTTGGCAAGCTTCAGCAGAGGGGCTCATAAGTGTGGGGAATCACTTTTAGGTGGAGAGACGTGGCAAAGAACTCATCGTTTCCTTTCACGGTGACGTCTCCATTCGAATTGCCTCGTCAGAGGGAAAGTGGCTGCAAAAAAGCCTCTGACCCAAGATCGAGTCGCTCGATTGAATCAATTTATGAGTAGTGATGACGGTCCGAGGAACATTCGATTGAGCCTATCCGAGCTCACATTGAACTCGATCGAATTAATAACCTTATTTTGTTGCGTGAAACTGGGCGAATTGTCCATTCTACCTATGAAACCTTTGCTAATACCTAAAACGGCTATTTAATGACTTTGAGTTTCCGCCAATAGTTTTAACAAGGGATTCATATCCCGAAGGAACTTCATCAGATCCCGCTGGCCAGCCCATTCGTCTCTTATAGGTTGTCTATTTAAGACGATGACTTTCCCATGCATTTTGAGGTCTGGATTATCATCCAACATTACAATGGCCAATCAACAAACTTCAACAAAGACTTCTACTCAGACTCAATCAACCAACAAGGACAATTGGGGCAACGGTGGCCGAAGCGGTGGATTCCACCCCCACATGTGCTCTATAATGTAATGTTATATCGAAATTTTTATATATGTGTTTCCAATCGTTAGCACTGGAACAAGCTAATTAGTCAATTCAAAATTTGTGAATTCATAACGTGTAGCACCGCTAGTTTGTGGATACCCTCAAAATAGATCGCTATTACATTTTCTTGTGATGACGAGCCAACTACTTTGCAAAGAAGGCGATCTAGATTCCAGTTTTAATTCTTAGATTGTGGCTGCAAAGAGTGTTGCTCAGGGAAATTTTACAATTGCGTTATACCACATGAGCAAAGTGAGAAATTCCCTCGTGGAAATGCTACATATTGAAATGAAAGCGAGCTCATCACTGAATTCGATTCTTATTCATGGACTGGTTATACTTTGCATAATGGAGGGAAAGCTACCTGCAGAATTTATCTCTGATATATTGTAAGGCGAGGATGGAGAACTTGCTTTTGACAGTTCATAATTTGCATCAATCTAGGCTATTCGGTCGATGTAAACTCAAAACATTTCGGACATTTCAGCGACTTTCATCCATGGGGCGCACCATGTACTACCAAATTATTCCACAGTATTAAATGTTGGAGATAAAATTCGATCTCGAGGATCGAGCTCACAAGGACAGTCCGAGGTGAAATGACGGCTAACTCTTTGTTCTTAATCAAAACTCTCGTTTGATTGTAGGCATCAAGCAACGAGTGAAGCCGACAAGTTTGAATTCCAACAAGTTATGATGGTCTTGGATATTATACCGGGCTATATGGGTCCCACTTATTTGTTCAAGAAGTATCAAATCTTTCATCAAAAAAGACATCCTTTATTTTCGAAATGTTGCCCTTGGATAACATAGTGTAGATTTTTTGAACTACATGCATAATTCGAGCTCCCGAATAGAGGCAACTTGTCCGAGCGGTTAAGGAGAAAGATTAGAAATCTTTTGGGCTTTGCCCGCGCAGGTTCGAGTCCTGCAGTTGTCGTTACTCTTTTTTTGCTCTACTTTTCCTTTCCCGAAAATGTTCGCAGCCTGTCTTGTAGAAGTGCAACTTTTGCACTGGAGTTCCACCCAAGACAGGCACCTATAAGTTTCCGTCTTTACAAACATGTTTTGACTACCTTACAACAGCTCAAGACAATTAGGTTAAAGAGCCGGTCAACATTCGAGGATTCGAAATGAATTTACAAGCTTATTTGTTTTTATTCTCCCTGGTTACTCTCTTCTGTTCCATCTGTGGTCTCTTATTTGATCTCTGTTTTGTATCAAAAAAAAGACGAGAAAAGAGTGATGAAATGAGAGATGGGGCCGAAATGTGTGAGAGCGGGAACGAGCCCTTGTCACCAGTGCCGGATGTGATCTCCTCCACGGGAGAACAGGGCCAGTGCCAATACGGCGGAGAGGGAATGCCTGCTATACCGCCTCCGGCATATAGCAAGCACTGTTCGATGTGAAATGCTCTATGATTGATTATCCCACGAGTTGGGGTTGCCAAGTCCGGTAATATGATTGAACCAATGGTGTCCGCAAGAGGAGACAAGTTTGAGTTCATGAGGGATGTAATATAGTTAGCCACAATACACTTGCCATATCCACGATCATGAGTGAATTTTATAATTCTTCAAGATACGTTCCCGTGTGGTCGTAAAATTATACTGTAGACACAATCATTCGAAGCTTCAACCATCATGCTTTCGATGTAAAGACGATGGTTTTGAGCATAACATTGATCTGCAATTACCCATTTCTGAGATCCACGGTGGAGCCATATGTGAAGCGTGGGGCAGTTTTCGCAGAGTTTTCAAAAGAAAAGCGATGTTCCCTGCTTTGCAATTACGTCATTTTCTTGAACTCACTTCTTAGGGACTTTAGGAGCACTTTCATATTTTGAGACTCATTCCGTTCTTTTTCAAGACTCAGCTTGATCTCTCGTGGGAGAATCGGCATCGTATTGACGATTATACATGACGGCAGTCCAAGATCAATATCGGCGATAAATTGACGGTCAAAGTCATCGGGATCGATGTTCGTGAAAGAAAATCTGACAAGGCTGGCATCGATTGAATCCACGTTGAGACCTAGGAATTTCAGGCATTTGATGGCATCTTGCAAAATTTTCCTTTCCTTTTGATCAACAAACGCTTGTTGTTTATCCTTTTCACGTAACGATGAGTCAACGAGACCCCTCACTTCATCGAGTTGCAGCTGAAGTGCCAGAATCCGAGCAGAACTCTGTGCACTTTTCAAAGTCAACTCCTTTATATCTGAGCGTTGAGAGTCCAAGTTGTGAAATGCATCTTTGATATTCTCTTCCAACTCTAGGCGTTCTTCGCCAAGGAAATCTATTCGGTCTTTCTGTTTACTTCTGCGAGCTGTCAATTCTGCACAAGTACCAAAGTATTGCTGTGTACCTCCTCTGATTTTTTCACGCTCGTCCAAGTGGAAGTCAACGAACGATTGAAGCGACTCCAATGATTGGGCTTTCATATCCTCGAATCTCTTCCTCTGCTCGTCATAGAGGTTCATGGTGACGGCACTCATGATAAGAGAGTTTCTGGAAAATCAACCCTCTGTTGTTTATACGAGGAAAGTAAACAATGACATTGTATGCAGTACACGAGAGCCCCTCGAGCCCGGACAGTCCCAGGAGATCTGTGCTACGAGTAATGAAGCGAGCGGGAGTATACCCTGAAAGAGCCTTGTGGAGAGAAACATCAACGACGGGGGTCAAAATTTGAGGGCATGAACGACTGCTTGAAGGCCATTACCAAAAAATAGTCTCTTTCACGACACCAGCGAGACCGCTGATATTTGGAGATTCAGGGCGAAAAACTCTTTTTAATAATTTAGTGGGGGCACATAGAAAATGCCCTATCGAGGTTACACTGTGGGCCGGGAAAAACTAGGCCACACTATCTGCCTTTGCCACATCGTTTAAGAGGGCTAGACCTTGGGTGTCAATTGGAAAAAAGTACAAATACCACCAGATTTGTTCGCTGGTTTGGTGCAGACGCAAAGCTTTCTTGCAATGACAAAGGATGCTACACAAGTAACTGAAAGTATGATGCTGTCACCAGAGACAGTAAAACTCCTTTCACTCAACACATGGGGGTTAAAGTGGGTCTCGCGTTTGAGGGCTCCTCGATTAAAGGCCATTGCCGATCGCTTGGCCAATCCGAGTCAGTATGGCGACGATTTTGATATTGTCGCGTTACAAGAAGTTTGGGTCCAGCTGGACTGGGATTACTTGGACTCTGCGTGCAAACACGTATACCCTTACCGTCGACATTTCAAATCAGGTGTGTTGACTGGCCCCGGGCTTGCGATCTTATCAAAAATTCCTATCCTGGAAACAATGCTTCACCGGTTCCCTGTAAACGGACGGGCATCTGCATTCTGGCGTGGCGATTTCTACGTGGGGAAAAGTTTGGCTGTATGCTTGTTGAAGCCGCAGCGGAGTGATGCTCGCCCAATTGCAGTATTGAATGCTCACATGCACGCCCCCTATGCAATCGAGGGCGATGCGAACTATGCATGTCATCGCGCATGTCAGGCATGGGAAATGGCCCACATACAGAAGATCTTGCGCAAAGCAGGCTATGCTGTCGTTCAAGTTGGCGACTTGAACTCTGTCCCGGGCTCATTACCATTCAGATTATTCACCGATATTGGGGGATTGACAGACACTTGGGATTGTATTCCGGGCCAAAAGCAATATTCTGTCGCTGATATCGGTAAAATGACATGTCATGAACAAGTTGCGCATGCTGGAACCACATGTGACTCGCAATTGTGCACGTGGCGCGCGCATCTTCGTTTGGAGCAAGCATGCAGACTAGACTATGCTCTTGTGGACCCTGATTGCTTCACCGTCATTGATGCCAAGGTCAAATTTACCGAATTATTGCCCGAACCATACCTGTGCTCGTACTCTGACCATTTTGCGTATTATGCTGAATTGTCGGTTCACACAATAGATCAGAAAGGGTCTGCGCCTGATAGTGCGAATAATGGCGCCGCAATCAAGGCACACCAGGAATTGTTAGCAGAGATCTCGGAGTATTGCACTCACACGTTACCGATACAATTCATGTGGCGAAAATGGCATTTTTTCATCAGCATCATTGCTGTTATAGGACTTGTGGTTGCATCGCCCTTTCTCAATTGGCCGCAACCGGCTATGATTGTCTTGTGTCTTGTGATTGGTATTACAGGCTTACTCAACGGAATGATATGCTTTTTCGGGGTCCGTGTGGAGAAGCGGGCGTTGGATGAGGTCGTGCTACAGGTTGAGAATTCTTTTGAGTCAATTAAGAGCGCATAACTATGTTGTAAATAGTGTAAATAACGGGAAGGTCATGATTACTCGAGCAATCAGAAGAATCAAAGTCTCTCTATAAATGACAAGATGGACGCGCAAACCGGAGACCTGAGACTTTGCCCAGCACTATCGTATTATCCAGGCACCGGAGAATCTTGGCTGCAAAAACAAGTACAAATTGCCTCGTGAGATCACCAAAAAATCTTACTATACAGCCACGCGCCTCGACTTGCTCAGGAATCTGGCGTTCAATGAGGAAACTTTACCGCACTGTAGATATGATACGTTGTCTTGCGAGGCCAAGTCGAGTTACTTCTGAATTAACTGATTCTGGAAGAAAAGAGCAGACGTTAACGGTAAATGGGGGAACAGAAGCAAGAAGACTTGAGGAAAGATCCATGGCCATACTTGGCGGAGAATCCATTCGATGACAGAGCTGAGATGAATTCATATCAAGATCAGGAATCATTCGAAGAACGAATTCTTACAGGGACAGTCATAATCTGTGGAATTCTATGGATATACTTCTACATTTCAGACGGCCTTTGTGGAGGATTAGGAGAGCTCAAGTATGTTTGACCTACGATCGAATTGCACACGTTCCAACTAACTCACAGCAGATTCGGAACCAGACTGGAATTGATCAAATACTTGGTTGCGGATTTAGCAATGTTGAATCCCGTAGATCAATCACTCATGGCGGAAAGCTTGTTAACATGAGAGGAGGGCAGTTTACAAGCCTGTTTGAAGCGGAAGGACCAGAGCCAGAAGGAATCACGTGATCAACAACTTTGAAATTTCAGAAATTCAAAAGACGTTTACGTGGTGACAGCCATACAATCTGAAACTGTGTTCTAGAAATCACTATGATCCTTACGCTCGGAGTATTCTTTTCAGTGTTTACATGTGTATTGAGTTTCTTTGATTTCTTCAACCAAGGAGCACATAGGGCCAGTCCACCACCCGAAGGGCGAGTGGAATCTGCCGAGGCCCATGAATCGGTAATTCTCGGATTACCGTGTGACCGATACTTGTGTCAAGACACAGGAATGTGTGTTGATGAGCCTAATGCATGCCCTTGTCCATACCCATCTTCTCAATTAAGATGTGAATTACCGAACAAAAGATTTCTCTGTATTTCCAAACCTCTGGGGAAAGAGGCATCCAATTATATTGATTCAGCAACAAATTTCAAGGTTGATGCTAAGGATGATAATGTGAGAGACTGCGGTTGGGTCTCACGCGCATGGCATGGCAATAGTATTATGTAAATATACTGCACATAAGGTTAAGAACATATTCACGTGACCAGATAACACGGCATTTCTGAGGTTGAGTCATTTGTAGTGGGATCTTTTTTTGAGGGCGCCCAATGGGGGGAGATTAAAATAATCAGTTCCACGTCTGGCGAGACCTGATGTTTTGAAGGTTAGATTGAAAAGTTTTCTTTCAGTGTTGGATTTGCTCTTTTGCCTTAGTTATCAGTCTCACTCTCGAACTTCTAGAAAATGTTGAAGAGTGTTTCTTATGGTACAAGATCTCGCTCTCTCGCGAGGTCTCTTGCAACGGCTGCAAATAAATTTAATGTGCCTCTGGAATATACTGCTCGGTGCCCTCCCTATGCTAAGCTCATTCTGAACTTGGAAATGGTTAACAAGATCACAAATAACCAGCCATTGACGCTAGCTGAAAAGATTTTGTACTCACATTTGGTCGACCCCGAAGAAGGCTTCAGCAACAGCCGAGGCCTGATCCACAACATCAGAGGCCAGGAATACTTGAAATTGAATCCTGATCGTGTTGCTATGCAAGATGCTTCGGCTCAAATGGCTCTCTTGCAATTCATGACTTGTGGCATGCCATCTACAGCAGTGCCTGCATCCATCCACTGTGATCATTTGATTGTGGGGAAAGATGGCGCCGATACCGACTTGAAGAAATCAATTTCAACAAACAAGGAGGTATTCGATTTCTTACAGAGTTGTGGTGAGAAATACGGTATCCAATTCTGGGGTCCCGGCTCTGGTATTATCCATCAAATCGTCTTGGAGAACTTTTCTGTCCCTGGGTTGATGATGTTGGGTACCGACTCCCACACTCCTAATGCAGGTGGTCTAGGTGCTATTGCGATTGGTGTGGGTGGTGCCGATGCTGTTGATGCATTGACAGGCACTCCATGGGAGTTGAAGGCGCCCAAGGTCTTGGGTATCAAATTGACTGGCCATTTATCTGGTTGGTCTTCCCCCAAGGATGTCATTACGACTTTGGCTGGTATCTTGACAGTCAGAGGTGGAACCGGTTATATTGTCGAGTACTTTGGTGAAGGTGTCAAGTCTTTATCGTGTACCGGGATGGCCACCATATGTAATATGGGTGCTGAAATCGGCGCAACTACATCCACCTTCCCGTATCAGGAAGCTCACAAGAGATACTTGATTGAAACAGGACGAGCCCCCATTGCTGAGGCTGCCGATATCGCAGATCGAGAATATCAATTTTTGAGGGCCGACGATGGGGCTGAGTACGATAAAGTTATCGAAATCAACCTTTCGGAATTAGAGCCTCATGTCAATGGTCCATTCACCCCCGATTTGTCGACGCCGATTTCCCTTTTTGGCAAAACCGCAGAAAGTGAGGGCTGGCCATCAACCGTTTCAGCAGGTTTAATTGGATCATGCACAAACTCTTCATATGAAGATATGACTCGTGCCGTGTCATTGATCAAACAAGCAGAAGCTGCTGGCTTGAAACCCAAGATTCCGTTCTACGTTACTCCTGGTTCCGAACAAGTCAGAGCCACCATTGAGCGTGACCATTTAATCGAAACATTCGAAAATAATGGCGCCATCGTTTTGGCCAATGCTTGCGGGCCATGTATCGGCCAATGGGATAGAAGCGATCTTTCTAAAGACTCTACCGAGAGCAATGCCATTTTCACCTCGTTCAACCGTAATTTCAGAGCCAGAAATGATGGTAATCGGAACACCATGAATTTTTTGACATCCCCCGACATGGTTACTGCCATGATATATTCGGGCGAAATGAATTATAATCCCATGACAGATAGTATCAAGCTTGCAAACGGCAAGGAATTTAAGTTCTCTCCTCCAAAGGGTGAAGAGTTGCCTAGCCGCGGCTTCATCAAGGGCCGCGAGGAATTTTATCCCGTCGCTGACCCCAAACCAGACCCTTCAGTTTCAGTCAATGTGTCGGCCGAATCCGATAGATTACAATTATTGGACCCTTTCAACGCATGGGACGGGCAAGAAATGGCCACTAATGTTTTGTTGAAGGTTGAGGGCAAATGCACCACTGACCATATATCGGCGGCCGGAGCGTGGCTCAAGTATAAAGGACACTTGGAGAATATTTCCAATAATACCTTGATTGGTGCTGTCAACAAGGAAACCGGTGAAGTCAACACTGCCTATGATTTGAATGGAGACAAGTACAGTATTCCCGAGTTGATGATAAAATGGAAAGAAGATCGCAGGCCATGGATCGTTGTTGCCGAACACAATTATGGTGAGGGTTCTGCGCGAGAACACGCCGCGTTGTCGCCCCGATTCTTGGGTGGCACTGCCATTTTGGTGAAATCGTTTGCCAGAATCCATGAAACTAACTTGAAAAAACAGGGTATGTTGCCCATCACCTTTGCCAACGAATCCGATTACGAAAAGATTTCTGCCGGTGATCAATTGGAAACTCTCGATTTGCAAGACATGATTGCCCAGAATGGAGATAATGGCGGCACGTTACGAGTCAAGGTCACCAAAAAGGACGGCTCGAGCTTCGAAATCACTTGTAAGCATACCATGTCCAAAGATCAAGTTGATTTCTTCAAGGCGGGATCCGCAATCAACCACATTGGAAATCTCAAGAGAGAACTTGCCAATCGAGTATGATTTAAAATCATGGGGGAGCTCAGACAAGGAGCACCTGAACTCAAAATAACTACATCAAGACATAGTCTCACCACTTGCAGTTTAATAATTTATTTCAAGAACAGTAGAGTCCGCACAGTCGTTGGGCACGCCACCTTTGCATCAAATGTGTAAAGACTATAAATCATACATCATAGATTTTTTCCCGAAAAATTTAAAGCGCCGCCCTATGCATCTATCAAGTCATGAGACTTGTCGGCATCATCCTTTTCATCGTCCAGGTCATCCTCATCATCTTGAGCGCTCAGTCTATCGTAGAATTCGGCCAAAATCTTGGGACTGATTCTATTCAACATTTCCTTGGGATAAATGCGCAACAAGGTCCATGCCAAGTCCAATGACTCGAAGATGGTCCTGTCTTCATAGGCGCCTTGCGAAATAAAGTTCTTTTCAAACTTTTCCAAGAATTCTAATGACAATTTATCCTCAGTGGATAAGGCCTCTTCACCAACAACAGCTTTCATGGCTGCAGCATCCTTACCAATAGCATACTTGGCGTATAACTGGTTGGAAACATCACTATGATCCTTTCTGGTCATGCCTTCACCAATAGCCGACTTCATTAAACGCGATAACGAGGGCAACACGTTGATGGGCGGGTAAATGCCCCTGTTGTACATTTGTCTATCGATAAAGATCTGGCCCTCCGTAATGTAGCCAGTCAAATCGGGAATCGGGTGGGTGATATCATCGTTAGGCATGGTCAAAATGGGAATTTGAGTAATTGACCCGTTTCTGCCCTCGACTCTACCAGCACGCTCGTAAATTGTCGACAAATCAGTGTACATGTAACCCGGGTAACCTCTTCTACCAGGGACTTCTTCTCTGGCGGCCGAGACCTCTCTCAAGGCATCGGCATACGACGACATATCGGTCAAAATCGTCAAGACGTGTCTCTCAGTTTGGTAAGCCAAATATTCGGCAGTGGTCAATGCCAAACGAGGAGTAATGATTCTTTCAATGGTGGGGTCATTGGCCAAGTTCAAGAACAAAGACGTTCTTTCCAAAGACCCGTTCTCCTCGAAATCTTGCTTGAAAAATCTCGATGTCTCCAAATTAACACCCATAGCTGCAAACACAATAGAAAAGTTTTCCTCGTGACCATCGTGGACATCCTTGGTGGGTCTCACCAAGCCGGCCTGTCTACAGATTTGAGCAGCAATTTCATTGTGAGGCAAACCAGATGCCGAGAAAATGGGGATCTTTTGGCCTCTAGCAATAGAATTCATGGTATCGATAGCAGATAATCCTGTTGAGATCATCTCTTCAGGATAAATACGAGCATAAGGATTGATTGGAGAGCCGTTAATGTCCAAGTAATCCTCAGCAAAGATCTTGGGCCCCTTATCGATGGGTCTACCCGAACCGTCGAATACTCGTCCCAACATATCCTCCGACACGGCGATCTTCAAGTTCTCACCTGTGAACTCGACTCGAGTCTTTTTGACATCAATGCCAGAAGTACCTTCAAACACCTGAACAATGGCTTTGGTGCCTCTGACTTCCAAAACCTGACCCTGTCTTACTGAGCCGTCAGGCAAAGTCAAGTTAACAATCTCATTGAAACGAGGAAACTTGACATGGTCCAAAATCACCAAGGGACCGTTCACGCCTCCAACAGTATTATAGTTGATTCTAGGCTTGATCTTGAACCCCTCCGTAACAGCCCGCTTGTTCATTTCAAAGAGCTCATTGTTGGAAAACGACATCTTTCTCCGTATGCTGTGGATGGATCCTTGTCCGAACCGACTATCAGCAATTTCGTGGACGTCGAATGTCGATAAGGCAGTCACGTGGTAGCTGGATGCTTTTATATAGTACTGTGATTTACGCGTGGGCGGGATATAATATACTCAAGGGGGGGGGGGGTGCTTAGTAGTGGAGGGAACTCTCAGGGATCTTGTTTCCCCATGAGTTGGATCAATTCAGCTTGGATATCTATCTCTGACCACCGTTTCCTCATTCCGTCCTGCGGATGATTTCCGATGATGGCCTTGTAAATTTTGATGGTCAACGAATTTATCATGGGCGTATCTAACGCCACGGCTTCATTTGCAACTAGATCAACATCAATATGCCTTATATTCGTTAAAGTTTGTCGGAAACTGACACTAGATATGCGAGGTTTCTGATTTGAAGCGGGCATGACACTGAAAAAGTTGCAAAAGATCCGTGCGATCACAGACAGGACCGTTAAGAGTTGAGAAAGTGTCATTTCCCGCACGTCTTCCTCCATAATACAGTGCGGTGTAGTAGTTACTGTTGTTGTCGGCAATTGCCCATTCAAATTAGCCTCCGAGGAAGTTGGACCTAGTTGTTGCTCATTATCGAATTTCAGTGTAATATAATGTTGTGCATCATCATGTCCCAGTAATTTGCGATGAGACTCACGCCGTTGATAATTGATGGTCTTGGATGAGAGTGGCAATTTCGTCGCGTCCCCAAGTCTGATTATGCTTCCTGAGATGTCACCGTCATCGAACCTGTTTTGATCCGAATAATCATCATCAGCGATTTCCTCTGAAGTATCAATGAACCCGGGCAACAACATCAAAAGTGAAGCTAGATACGGGAGCCGTACTTTGAGGACCATGCTCAAGTGCTTTTGTAACGTGATCATATTATGGAGAAAGCGGTTCAGCGACTGAATCTTGAAATCTTTAAATTTGCGAAGCTCGATTATCGGCTCATCAAACAAACGCATATCGACATCTGACGACTTGCCGAATGCAAAATCGCATAGGATTCGAAAGTTGTGCCTTCGGTGACTCGATATCTGCTGTTGTATCCTGTTCATTTTGACTTCTCGAATATGGGTAACGGCGATTGTCAATGCATGGTATGCAGAGTTGAAATTGGTTTGAAGCAACTGTCTTTCATCTGCTATTGATCGCTGGGTAGATTCGAGCTGCATTCCCATGTCCTGAACCAACCCACGATAAGCATCCACCTTGATCTTGGTTGAAGCGATTGATGCATTTAACGAGTTGACCTTAATGCGCAGGGCACTTATTCTTAGCTTCTCCAATTTTATGGCGAGCGAGTGCACTGATTCTAGGATCGGATGGGCGATATCATGCGGCCCGGCCTTCCCAAGTCTATTGCATGACGAGAATATATCGTTTATTCGGGCACGAGCAGCATTAACGACATCTTCATCATGATCCACCTGTACTTTGAGACGACGCAATTCAGGTGTTACCGTTCCAATAGACGTTGATCCATGTCCGTTCTCGTCAGTCATGTCATTAGAAAGAAGATGCCACCGCAAAAGAAAACGGTGGTACGAAGTGAAGCCAGTTTCTGATAACGGTGATATCCGATATTGGTTACGCCACGAAAATCTGATAACGACAGAATGATGGCAGCAGGCATAGAGAATAGACATCAGTAATAGTCAGAAGGTACCGCATATCGATATCATTGCTAGGTCACATAAGAAGACTCGCTTGAATATCATGAATTGAAAATATAGCAGCCACTATTGAACCTTTTTCAGGTCGTAGTTTATCCGTTCATCAGCGCATCAACTAACACTCAATGAGGGGTGGCATCAGTTGATTGCATATGCTACACTACAGTGGAATCTGAAGACGACTCGTGTAAGGATGCCCTCCACCTACCACCGACCACCGACTACCAATCTTTCCAATCTTACCAATCCTCCTCTCGGCCAATTCGAATCAGGCCATCCCGTCCTGCCATCCTTTTTTCTCTCGTGCCATCAAACTCAACTTGAATAGTACGCCAACGCTCAATGTCACGCAAATTACCACGGATCTCACCAGAGAATGTGGACGATTACGTCAACCATTCGTCTCCAATGCGGTTCGCATTGTTCGGCGGTCCCAAAACTGGTAAAACTTCAACAGTTTCCAAATTGGCCCTGGGCAATTTCAGCGATACTTACTATCCCACTATCCGTACCAATCCAGTATTGATCAGTTATAATACTTCCACTCCCGAAGCAAGATTGATTTTGGACGATACTGATGTCGAACATACTCTCGATGCATTAGCGAAAGATCCGTTGCTTCTACTCAGTCCTACAATCTACCACTCTTATTCCAAGATTCCTCAACATGGAAAAAAAGTCGCTTCAGGAAAGCTAAACTTAAACTCAAAAAACCAATACTACTTGTCGTATTTTTCCGATGCAGATCTCGAGACTGACGAGTATGTGCCGCCACATATCTCTCCCATTTTGTTGGAACTAATAGACACGCCGGCATTCGATCCGCAACGGGTGGTCCCGTTTTTGGAAATCTCGCTCGATTCCAATTTGGGCCCCAAAACTTTGCGTGGATTAGCTGATGCCCCTCGCATGCCGGTATCTACGAGTCCTCTTCTTGTTGCTAGTGGCGCCAGTGAGCTCAACGGTAATGTCGATGGATATTTCCTCACATATAGTGCTGTTCCCTCAGTGCTACCACCATCATACGAAGAGATCAGTTCCCCAGTCGAAGAACCCGAGCAATGCTTCGCGTTCCTTCAAAATATTAAGGATGCATTATACGAGGCATGGAGGGAATACATCTCTTTCAAAACCAGGTGGCAACTAGGTAAGGAGTCGGATATATTTTCATTCAAAAGCGCGCTCAAGAATATGTGGCAAGATCCCGACGCTGGGGCTGATCTTTTGGAGCTTCGCAAAGATATCAATCTATGTGATGTTCCAGAGGATCCATCAGATCCGAATAGTCATCCTCCAATTTGGATTTTATGTACCCACACTGCCCATCCTTTAGCGCTGCCGAGGCTTATAGAAGGTGGCGTCCAACTTGCAAGGAAGTGGAAGTGTGGATTCATCGGAATCGACAATACGGAGGATGGGGCCGAAGTAGCTGTGGCCGCTGCTATCAGAGAAGTTGTTGAGCGAAAAAAGTTACAAAAGGGTAAACTTAGGGCATGAGCTTTTTGCTCGACATTGACATCTTCAATTTGCATCACACACCCAAAAGCTGGTAGGATGTGCAATACTCAATCGCCCGCATCATTACTCGTTCCTAGCCCCGTTTTCCTCCATTTCTGTTATGAACCTTGAGCCTTACTGTTTTCGCTTGCATGCCTCATTCCTCCATAATGTCCCCGGAGTTCTGCGCCCATCCGTGAGAAATGTCGAGTTGTTCGTATGTTGGGACGTCTACACGACGTCACTGTTGCCCATCAGAATGCAGCCTTTTTCCGCCGACGCCAAGTTCTTTTCTGATGGGCATCGTGCCGACAAACAGTGTTGAAGCCAGCTGGAAAGTATACTTGGAGCGCGCGCAAATCGTCTGTCACCTTTGACGTTCACAGTGTGCATTAGATCGCAGGTGCACTGGCTCATCGGAAATCAACTGCGATACTGGGCCCGTTTAAAAACAATTCTTCACCTCACCATCCGGGCCCACCAAAAATTGACCATGTCATGTGGCCAGCTCGCCATGCCTCCCTCATGCATCGAGCTACTACCCCATCATTTATTAGTGATCTCGGGTTATAATATCACGCCCTCAACAAGTCAGACCATACTCGTCACGATGATGATCGATGCCTCGCAGGTCTTGAGAAATTGCCGTGACAATTGAAGTTGGTCCTCTGATGTTGACCCGACCTTAAACAGTATATCAACTGCACGCATTTCAGTTTAACTTGACCATTCTTTTGGCAGAACTTGAAGTACCATCCGCCTCACCACATTGCGGTGGTATGCATTAACGGCATAAGCGCTTTACAATCGGCCACCATGTCTTAGATCGTAGGTCATTGCAAAAAGCAAGTGTCTATAGTTTTTTGGAACGCTCTCCTCCCCTTTCCAATGAATCGCGTGCCTCCCTGCGAGGCGCAGTGCGAACCACCTCGGCCTCCCTTTCGACCTCACCCCGATGTCTCAAATGGGACATGATTTAATGAGAGTGAAGATTTTCTGGCCATAATTCCTGGATCGTTTTCTATTGTGCCACCTTATCATCCTCACCATTCTATCGACCCCTGTCTTAGACTGCTATTCAATAGCTTAACCTGTCTAAACCACGCCTATTTTACGTAAGGGTTCCACGATCTGGATTCCGGCAACATATGATATCGTTGAATATCGACATTCCGAGCAAGTGACTTCGAGCAAGACCCTCCCGAACTAATAAAGATTAATGATCGGGCCCGGGATGACCACATTCCAGCACAATCCCCACAGAGGCACGCCCTTGTTGTGCTCAATGGGGGAGAGCCCCTCACACAGTAGCAAATATATTTCCTCCAATCCCCACTCCCGATTCGGGGGTCATCAACCCCCAGCTTCGTTGAAAATACCGTCTATTTCCCATGGAACCTCTCTAACTAGGAATCCGGGGTTTCTGAGGTCTCCATGACGAACGTTTGATCATCAGAGTATGGGGCTTTGGGGTCTTTTTAGGTATATCTCCAACTAATCAACGGCCGCTACTGCGACACCCAATTTCGAATCGGCCTCGCCATAATATAATAACCATTGACCTTTGAATTGCACAATTCCCTCACAAAAGACGACATTATCAACTAGACCTGACCGTTCTTCAGGATGTTGTGGCCATAGCGTAGGATGGTGGAGTCTTTGTATCGGGCCCTCATCCAAATCATCATAATCAAGAAGCATTTGACTGATACAATAAGTGTTTCTGCAAAATTTTTCGTTTCCTAGGGTGCAACCGTTATAGAAAAAAATCCATTGATTCTTGTTGGATTTCATTTTGATTGGCGCAGGCCCACACTCGATCAATTTCAGTTCAAACAGGTATTTTGGCTCTGCAAAAGTAAGCCCCTCGCAATTGGAATTGCTCACAGTCCAATGAACCATATCTGGAGAGCTAGCCAAATACATTAGCGAGTCACCGAAAACCATCCAAAACAAGCCGTCTTCAGCTCGCTCAGTGAATAAGGATCCTGACTTCAGCCAGCCATGCCGTTTTTGCCGGCTGCCATCATCATTGATCTGGTAATCATACCAAGATTCCGGTAAAAACGACGGCAATTTTTCCCAATGGAATAGATCGTATGATGTAGCAATACAAAGCCGAGCAACTCGCTTATCGTAGGCCGTGTAAGTTACGACGAAAAGACCGTTTTCCGGATTTCGAATGATACGGGGGTCTTCGCATCCCCCACCATCTTCTTGAGGAGTGGTAGGCGAAATAATGGGTTTTGGATACTTGATAAAGTGGAAACCATCAAAAGACCACGCCAAGCCGATCGAAGATACGAGTTGAGTGTTTTGAGCCCGATACAACATGAACACCTTATGATCGACCACAATAGCAGTGGCATTATATAAATGGCCGCATTCGAATTCGATATCAGGATCTGGAACCAATATGGGATTGTCACAATACTTCACAAAGGGGCCAATGGGGAATTCGGTGGGGCTTTTGAGATGGGCATCATTAGTCAAAGAACTTGGACTTATATTAGGTAGTTGCATTTAGTAAGAATTCATTGGAATAAAGAAAGTCTGGTTGTCTTCTTGCAGGCCATTTATACCCGAGATAGCATAAACATTGTATTGCGGGGCGATCTCCTAATCGACCGATGCGAAAATAAACCGTGACCATTCGAAGGGCTGATTTTGTTTGAAGTGGCTTGCATCTGAACAATTGCATATGACAATAGTAACATGGATTCAGAATAATTTGCGACGAATGAACATTAGATACCGTTGACATTAATCTTGACAGAGCCAATGTGTAAGAACTTGAAATTTCCCACACCAAACACTTCATATCCAAGCTTCTTCACAACTAACGATCAAGAGACAACGCGTGCAATCTAATATCAAGGGACGAGGCAATACCCTTACCCCGCGCCACAACGGCTTTACATGACCAAAATGTGATTATTCGTAGACCCACATTCGACGCAGCTGTGAAGTGCGGCAAAGTGGGCCGGCAGGTGGGTGTTTATGCTCGATCACGAGACGGCGGTACGGAACCGCTCTAAAAAATGTAGGGTCCCAGCGTTAACGTGGGGTCAGCCAGTACACTGGAACTTGAACTGCAGAGCTCTTCTCTTACTCTCCATGGGCCAGTTACTATCACATCCTGTCGATGATAAGACCATAGAAGAATATGCACACGACACTTTATCTTATAGTGTGGGGGCCATGCAAGGCTACCGCATGACTATGGAGGATGCACATGATGTTTGGATCAATCTGCATGAGACATTGGCGGTCATGGGTGTTTTCGATGGTCATGGTGGCAGTGATTGCTCCCATTACTTGAGTCAACATTTGATACGACATATTTTCAAATCTCTAAATACCGTTAAGGACGGGGTTCCTCAGGTGTCGGATAGACTGGTAATGGACACCATAAGCATTATCCGAGACGAATTCTTTGCATTGGACGCGAAATTGAGCACTGATTACAAAATGATTAATTGTGGGTCTACCGCTGTTGTTGCAGCACTAATACGCAATCGATATATCGTTGTCGCCAACACTGGCGATTCCCGCTGTATATTGTCGGTGAAGGGGTCGGTCAAAACCATGTCATTTGATCATAAACCATCGACGGTCGGCGAGAAGGTCAGGATTGAAAATGCTAACGGCTACGTCATCAATGGCCGTGTTAATGAAGTACTCGCACTTTCACGAGCATTTGGTGATTTCAAATTTAAAAATAGTCTTATCCGACATTCCGATAATGTGTGCCTACGTCGGAACCAAGATCTTCTTGGGAAATCCCTGATTGAGTTGCCGCCAGATCTTGTTCAAGTGACGGTGGAACCCGAATTCTTGGTGTACGACCTATCACATGCTACATGCGACACTCCAGAATTTATGGTACTTGCATGTGATGGGATATGGGACTGCTATAAAGCAGATACGCTTGTCAAGGTTATACGAGATAAACTAGCGTTAGAGTGGAGTTTGCATCGGATCACTGAATATATTTTGAACCAATGTCTACTGATGGCCAATAATTACACGGGCATTGGATTTGATAATATGACATTGATCATAGTTGCTATTCACCCTGATATCAGTATGAGCGAATGGCGACATCTTATCCGAGATAAAATTCTCTGTGAAAAGCAGTTGATCTAAGGAGCCCATTCTCACAACGCCCATCATGACCCTTATAATAATAATGACTTGGAAGATACTCGAGATTGGTTGGGCATAATTTTATACAAAGAGGTGATGCGCCGGGGGGTCTTTACTCCTTCACCCATGTACGTATGCTTCAAATAATCGTGGTACGGACGATCTCTTCCCCAGCTGTAGCTTTAGGTCCCCGCCTAAGAAAAATTAAAATTTCAACTGAACCCAATATCAGCCCATTTTGATTGGAATCACATCCGGCACTACGGTTTTCTTCTAAATTTGACACGCCAGACCCGCAATATACTCCGATACAGAGATATCATCCCTTCATTTGTGCTCTTGCATACCCATAACGCCCATTCTCGAGATCACCCCAATTCTTTTGCGGAGCGCTCTTTGTTCTCCCACTCCCCCACTTTTCGTCGTTTATTGAGCAACCAATACCATTTCGCGCGCCCATGTCACACACTGCATACTCTGATCATATACTAGTATTGGCGCGAGATCCCGATCTAGTCAGGGATGCTACGAAGGAGCGTCAGCTCGCTCATATCATTCGAGAATTGGCCGAGCGCAATCTAAGCAGACTTTGTCTGGCTTGCGCTACTTTAATTCGATCTCTAGAGAAGATCAGTCTCCGACTCAAGGGCTGGGAATTTGTGTCACTTGATATAAACAGTGATAATCACTTTGAGAACCGAGACGTCAAGATGCGCGAATTCAATAATGGCCTTGCCGATAAAGTCATGGTTGGGTGTCAAGATTGCAACCGCAAGATCTGTGCGATAGCACTAGAGATTGACCGGATTTCCAAGGCTTCTCGTAAGCTTTCACCGGCCGAGTACGTTTCTGATGGCGGCACTTTACTATTGTCATTGCTTTTACGAGGCATGAACTTGAAAGCTGAACTTTCGGAACTCGTCACGGTCGCTTATCTGAAAGCGAAAATCATTCTCATTGGAAGAGATCTCGAATCAATGCTTATTACTGGAGAAGATCAAGCGACCATATTGACGTATAAGTCGTTCATTTCCAACTTACTCAAACAACTTGATTCCGCGATTGAGCGCGAAGACTCAGAAGCGAAAATGGAGTGCTTGGCAGTGATCAGCGATATGGAAAAGATGTTCGAGTCTTTCAAATTAGAAAAGACCAGGGAATCTGCAAGGCGGAAACAGGTTGAATACGAGAATGAAAGGTCTCGATACGAAAAGGAGAAAGCGGCATGGCTCGAAGCCAAGAAACAAGAGCGGGAACATAAAGAGGAAGAGGGCGCACAAGAGATGCATAAATACAGAGATCGGCCCCGATCGAAATACAAGACGGAAACCGAACATGCCTATCACCGAGCTTCCTATCATTCACAATTTCGCAAAAGCCACCGCACAAGCACTTCAACAAATTTCCTGGACCCCGAGGAGATCGATACTGTTGATAAATTCTCTGATGAGGAGCTGTATTGCGGCTCTGATGAAAACTCAATGTCAATGTCCATGTCAATGTCAATGGCCTCAAAAGATCATGCGCCCCTAATCCATTCCATCACTAAACTGGACACTACGGGCCGTGGCCATAGACGCAATTCCGTAAGTTCGGTCACATCGTCCACTTTACTCCACAAGACCACACTCACTGATGAAATGCCATATTTGATGACAGCATTCAGCTCGGTGAAAAACATTCAAAAAGATATCAGTCACTACAAATTGGAAGAGGATGAACAGGTTGATTTCGAGAAAGATTCGATAACTGCTTCGACCATTGCGTCTCCGAAACAAGCGAGCTCGCCCGCATCACTGACTGGCGAGCTGTCACATTCCACAGAGCCCAAATCATTCAACATGAATTACACGAGCATTTTGGCGTCTCATCCTCTTCAAAAAGACAATAAATTCATAAACCCAAGAATGGGTTCAATCCACCCGCAACAAGTTTATGCCAATAACTCTCTTTTACTGAAAATGGGAATTAGGCCACAAGTAATTCAAACGGCGATTCCTTCAAGAGATCTCGACTCGAAAAGGTTTTATCAGCCTAAACGGCCTCACACAGCACCCGCAATTTTGGCGTCCATACCGTCGAGTGATTCCGATAAAGAGAACGCCGACAATTCTACACCTCTCACCAAGGCAAACCTCGAGTCTCATACCAATTCTAAACGAGATTTAGATGATATTGGAGAGGGTGTGGATTGAGACTTGTTCCCATCATCCATGGTGGGATGAATGCCGAAGCGGTGTACATTTAGCGGACGTTCTTTCAAGGCCGCCCACGATCGCTGTCGACTTGGAATTTGCGGCATTTCTAGCAGACTTCCACTTTAAGAATGACGAACGCGCGGTTTGGAGGACAGACACATCGAGTGCTCTGAGTCAGTCCTTTGATGCGAAAGCCTTCAACGACCCCAAAGTCGATTCAAATGCATACATGGAACAATTCAAATTTCTTGACCACCTGGCACTTAGGATGGTGGTCGGCAATGGCTTGAGTTGGTGTTGAGGGTCGGTTGCTTCAATAACAGTCCCAAGTCTATGCACCTGATTTGATTTTCCATCGACTAGCCTCCCCTTTCATGCGGCTTCAGCTAGCATCACTATTCAGCATCAGCAAAACAAATTCTCACACCAAACAGTTTTTGGGATATTCATCTCCACACCAATGTCGAGCGCTTGTAAGAAATTTTTGAAAATCAAGATACTGAATATTCGTTTCCAAGTAAATTCAAGTCATGGACGCCGATATTTGTCTCGGTTTCCTAGGCCCACCTCGAAATGCATCCCAGTCATGCGACCACTTACGGATGCGGGCATTCTCGACGATCCAGTTTTATACAGATCATTATATTGTCATACCTTGTTCTACTTAAATATCGGACTGCGTTGATCTATATCTTCTGTTCTTCATCGTTATCATTTTTGCCGTGTATAGTGGTATCACATTTGCCCAATTCACGAACAAAACTCTCCCCCCAAAAGGCAGACGTATACTTTGAAATATAGGCATACAATTTTTCGAAATTGAGCTCTCGTTTCTCCTCCGGTAATGTCAAACTTTCCTTGATGGCATCGCTTAATTCCTCGATATTCCAGGGATTGACGATGATCGCTCCATTAAGCGATTGAGCGGCACCGGCGAATTCAGACAATATAAGCGTTCCCTTCTTGTCTTGTTGGCAAGCGATATATTCGTAGCTGACCAAATTCATTCCATCACGCGTCGAGCTGATGAGACACACATCGGAATTATGGTATAAACTGATTAATTCGTCGAATGGGATCGATCTGTGCATGAAGTGAATAGGAACAAACTCCACTGTACCGAACTGACCATTAATCCGGCCCACCAATTCATTGACGGTGCTTCGAAGTGATTGATACTCTTCCACGTCACCACGCGAAGGTACTGCCACTTGCACTAAAACGACTTTACCGATCCATTCGGGGTTTTCCGTGAGAAAGATCTCAAATGCATGAAGCTTTTGTGGAACTCCCTTGATGTAGTCTAGTCTATCCACACCGACGATAATCTTGACATCGCCGAATTTCTCCTTGAGCTGCTCAATGCGGTTCTTGACGGATGCCTTGGCCAAACCTTCGGTGAATGTATCGACATCAATGCCAATGGGGAACGCACCCACACTGATAAATCTGTTTTGGAATTCGATTCCATTGGGCAAAGTCGTGACATTGGGAACAATCCGCGAGACCGACGATAAGAAATGACGGGCATAGTCGTAGGTATGGAATCCGATAAGATCACAGCTCAACACACCCTCCAAAATCTCTTTCCGCACGGGCAAAATCCTGTAAATCTCCGAGGATGGGAATGGTGTATGCAAAAAGAATCCGATCTTGACGTTCTTCTTGGTCGGTCCCAATTCTTCGACCAACATTTGCGGTAAAAGCATCAAATGATAATCATGAACCCAGACCAAATCTCCATCATTGGTATGAGCAGCGATTGCCTTCGCGAAGAGACGATTGGCTTCGATATAAGCGGCCCACGCGGTTTCGTCGAAGTTCATTTCACCAGGATGATAGTGGAATAACGGCCACAAAATACTATTGGAAAACCCATTATAGAAGAGATCCGCAATCACATCAGATAAATATACGGCCGTGCATTTGAACTTTTCGAGCAAATCGGCATTGACCCGATCCTGTTCGTTTCCGGGGATTTCTAATCCTGGCCATCCAAACCATTGAAACGCTGTTGATTTCTTGAGGCCTTGCAAGGCAGTGACCAAACCACCAGAAGACATTGTATATTCGTATGATCCCCCAGGTAACCTTTTAATAGTCACTGGGAGTCTATTCGATACCACGAGCACCTTTCCAGCCATTTTGAGAGAAGCGAATGTATGTGAAATGTGCACACCAAAGTGATCACTGCATTCGTATCAACGGGGCCTTTCAGAGGGAGGAAGCAAGCCGAACGATCCCGGGGAGGATCAGGTGATCGGAACGCCCAGCTTTAGTCCGATCTTTGATGTGGCCAGTAAATATTTCAATATATTACCTCATTGGGAAGTCAAGGCCGGGGCACGGCAATTTTGTCCTCTGGTTTCACCAAGACACACTTTACCACAGTATTGTCTACTCTGAGATTGGAATGTATGGGCCCTATTCAGGAGCTGTGAATCATGGACAGCAACAACTGTATGAACCTCAGCTGAATCTACGTCATCCACAGCCGCAGCATCCAGCGTATTCTCAATCGCAATATGGAATGCAACCACCTCACGCACAGCAACAGCAACAGCAGCAGCAGAACTTCCAGTCCCAACAGGGCACATCTTACCAGTCTTATATGAGCGACCCCACAGCTTCAATTGCTGGTCAGTTCGCAAAGACGGGTTTAGAATCCTCTAACATGTACTTGAAACAGAACTTTGGTGGTTTATTCCTGGGCCTTGGTGACATCCAGTATTATTTCAGAGTGAGCAACTCCTATGTGTTCCGCAAGATTCTATTGATTTTGTTCCCTTACCGTAACAAAAACTGGACACGGATCCACACTAGCGACATGGGTGCCACCTCGCCTGTGGGCGGTGAAAGCGGGCCCGTATTCGTTCCTCCTACACACGATGTCAATGCACCTGATCTTTACATCCCCTTAATGTCTTTTATGACATACATTTTATTGTGGGCGTCAATCCAGGGCATCAATAAGCAATTCCACCCTCAATTGTTCGGAGTGCTTGCCTCACAGACATTGGCATTCTCCATTTTGGACATTGCGATATTTAGAGTGGGATTATACTTATTAAATTGTTCAACTCAAAGTTCAATGTGGGATTTGGTAAGCTTTTCAGGATACAAGTACGTTTCGGTGATTGTGATTCTTTGTTGGAAACATTTTTTCGGTGCTCGCAGATTGATATACTGGCCCATGGTGATCTTCTGTATCATCAACTTGCTGGTATTCTTAATGCGATCGCTCAAGTTCATGGTATTGCCCAATGGCGTTACGTCCACCTCCAACAGCATAACATCGAGCCAAAGAAGACTTCGCATCCAATTCTTATTCGTCTATGCCGTCATAGTACAGGGTCTCATCATATTAGTTATGAGTCTATAGCTAGGTATTCCAGTAGTTGATAGCTGAGTAGAATAGAAATCGACAGTTTCGACAGGGCGTATGGATTGACTGTGAGATCACGGGACCTGACCAGAAAAAAGGCAGACGCGTCTTCGCCGTGGTCTTTTTTTTTGCAGCTTTCACATTGTCGATACGGCTCTGCCACCACCTATAAGCAAACCGGTTAATGCTGAAGAACCAGCTGTACCGGAAAGGGGCGGGCGATAAAGCTCGCTTCCTGAATAACAAAATGACTACACGATATTCTTCTAGCACCAAGCCTTTCAAATCTGAACAGGATATTTTGAGAGATAGTAATCCGATGCTCACTGATTCCATCCAACAGACTGACCTTGTGCTGCGAATAGAGCATGTTGATGAGATTATGGGCTTCCATCGCTTGGAACATGGTGAAAGTGATGGTGCCAAGCCGCGGAAGGGCTGGCTAATCAATATGCATGGTACGACTGTCCCCGATGCAGAGAACCCTCAGCAATTGTTTGCGGCTGTCGATTATTACTTTCTCGATGAAGAAGGTGGTACTTTCAAGGCTACAATGAAGTTCTGTCCGTATTTCTTACTTGAAATTACCCCCGACTGCGAATCTATCGTTGAGGAATGGCTTAAGCGATTCCTCGAAAAATGTAACGTCAAGTCGTTTTCGAGAGCGGATAAAGCAGACTTGGCCATGCCCAACCACTTGGTCAGTCCCTCAAAGGTTCTATTGAAGCTCACATTCCACAACACTCCGGATATGCTTCAAGCCAGACGGCTTCTCACCAAAGTTGTCGTCGCAAATAAACAAAATAAGGAAGCACGCGAAGTTTACCAGCCAATGTACAACAGTATGGGCTCTGATGACTATAACGATTCCAATCGCCTCATTGAAAGTCTAGACCCAAGCTCAATGATACTCAATATAAGGGAATACGACCTTCCCTACCATGTTCGAGTATCGATTGACGCAAAAGTAAGGGTAGGTAAATGGTATCAGGTATATGCGAAACATGGAGAAATAACATTAGTCGAGGATCCAACAACACTTGCATTCGCTGATCCAGTCATTCTTGCTTTTGATATCGAAACTACAAAGGCACCACTTATGTTCCCCGATGCCAAAATCGATCAAATAATGATGATTTCTTACATGATCGATGGTGAAGGCTTTCTTATCACCAATCGCGAAATCATTTCGGAGGACATCGAGGATTTTGAATATACCCCTAAACCAGAGTATCCTGGTCTATTCACGATCTTCAACGAGGCTGATGAAAAACAGTTGTTGATACGGTTTTTCGAACACATTCGAGACGCGAGACCAACAGTTATCGCGACATATAATGGTGATTTCTTCGATTGGCCATTTGTGGAGAACCGAGCCCGATTCCATGATTTGGATATGTTTGCCGAGATTGGTTTTGCCAAAGATAACGAGGACGAATACAAGTCGAAGTATTGCGTGCACATGGACTGCTTCCGATGGGTGCAGCGAGATTCATATTTGCCGCAAGGCTCTCAAGGCTTAAAAGCAGTGACAACTGCCAAGCTTGGGTATAACCCGACAGAATTGGATCCGGAACTCATGACTCCTTATGCATATGAGCATCCGCAGCTTTTATCGGAATACTCTGTCTCGGATGCAGTGGCAACATACTACTTGTACTACAAGTACGTGCATCCATTCGTGTTCTCATTGTGCACTATTATTCCATTGAATCCAGATGAAGTTCTTCGTAAGGGTACTGGTACCTTATGTGAGATGTTGCTTTCTGTGAAAGCCTACGAGAATGACATTCTCTTGCCAAATAAACATAAAGAGGCCAATGAGCGCTTCTATGAAGGGCATCTACTAGAGTCAGAAACGTATGTTGGTGGTCACGTCGAGTCGCTTGAATCTGGTGTGTTTCGAAGTGATCTTCCTACCCATTTCGATATCGACACTACGGCCGTCGATCAGATTATTGGTGATCTAGAAAGCTCCATTAAATTCTGCATCGAGGTCGAGAATAACAAAAAGTTTGAAGACGTCGTCAACTATGACGAGGTGTATGAGCAAATCCGTCTGAAACTCGAAGCATTGCGATTGACGCCGAAACGCGAGGAAAAACCATTGATATATCATGTGGATGTTGCATCCATGTACCCCAACATTATGACTTCGAATCGATTGCAGCCGGATTCAATGAAAACCGAAGAGGACTGTTCTCGATGTGATTTCAATCGTCCGAATAAAACATGCGACAGAAGGCTCAAATGGTCTTGGCGTGGTGAGCATTATACTGGAGATCAGAAAGATTACAATACCGTCAAACGCCAGTTGCAGGATGAAACGCATCCCCCCATATATAAGGGCAAACCTGACCGTCTTTTCAGTGAGCTTTCCTATGATGAACAAGCTCAAAAGATTAAGCTGCGGATGGCGGATTATTGCAAGAAGAATTATACACGGCCCAAAAAGTCTGCACTCGTCGATCGAGAGACAATCATTTGCCAGCGAGAGAATCCTTTCTATGTCGATACTGTCAAAGATTTTAGAGACAGACGATATGAATTCAAAGGTTTGGCCAAGGTATGGAAGGGAAAATCATCCAAAGTATCGAAAGGTGATGTCGCAGGCAAGGATGAGGCGGAAAAGATGGTTGTGTTGTACGATTCGTTGCAGTTGGCACACAAAGTCATTTTGAATTCATTTTATGGTTATGTCATGAGAAAGGGATCAAGATGGTACTCCATGGAAATGGCCGGAGTGACATGTTTGACCGGGTCCACAATTATTCAGATGGCCCGTACCTTAGTGGAGAGGCTCGGCCGTCCCTTGGAATTAGACACGGACGGAATTTGGTGTATTTTGCCCGAATCGTTTCCTGAGAATTACAAGCTCAAAACCAAAGACGGCAAAACCATTCTCTTGGAATACCCGTGCTCAATGTTGAACTTTTTGGTCCATCAACAATTCACAAACCATCAGTATCAGGACCTTGTGGACCCTGAAACGTTCAAATACCAAACGCGATCCGAGAATTCCATCTTCTTTGAGGTTGATGGTCCATATAAAGCCATGATCTTGCCGACTTCTTTGGAGGAAAATAAAGGTTTGAAGAAGCGGTATGCCGTTTTCAATCACGATGGGTCGTTGGCGGAACTCAAGGGGTTCGAGCTCAAGAGAAGGGGTGAACTTCGTTTAATTCAAAACTTCCAGTCGGACATTTTCAAATTGTTTCTTGATGGTAATACCTTGGAGCAATGTTATGGCGCGGTTGCGCTGGTGGCCAACAATTGGTTGGATGTCTTGGACACAAAAGGAGGAATGTTGGAGGATGAAGATTTGATTGAGCTCATTTGTGAAAACAAGCGCATGTCCAAGAGTTTGGCTGATTATGCCGGCCAGAAATCGACTTCGATTACCACCGCCAAACGGTTGGGTGAGTTCTTGGGTGAAGAAATGGTCAAAGGTTCAGGAATTGCTACCAAGTATATTGTCAGCGCGTTGCCTCTAGATGCGCCGGTCACAGAGCGAGCAATCCCAGTGTCGATCTTTTCATCGGATAAAAAGGAGTTCTTCCTCCGCAAATGGCTCAAGGACCCATCTCTCACCAGTTTCGGGCCACGCGAGATCCTCGATTGGGAATATTACAGAGAACGTTTAGCATCTGTGATTCAAAAAATCATCACTATTCCAGCCGCCTTGCAAAATATCACAAATCCTGTACCTCGAGTTCCTCATCCCGATTGGTTGAAGGCGCGAATCGACATACAAAACGATTCAAAGAAGCAATCCACTCTTAGTACCTTTTTCGGTTCAGGGACTTCCAACAAGGAAAAGCAAATTCAAGACCTCGAAGATTTCCGGAAAATCGCTGCAGAGGTTCCAAAGACGCGCGTGGCGAGAGTTACTACCAAAAGAAAGAATGGACATGCATCGAACACCGACAATGAGTTGGAGGAGGCCGACAAAAGGCTACTCGAAGGCCCCTGTCCGCCAATGACGGAGGATTACCAAAGCTTTTTAGAATATCAAAAGGCCAAATGGCGCTCACAAGCCGCGAACCGAGAAAACCGCGCAAGACTATTTGGTCCCAATGCTGAGTCGTCGCAAAGATCTTCTATTGGGGGTCTAGTGAGAAAACACGCACTGAACATTGCTGGTAGCAAATGGGATATTTTGCAGTATAAAGTCGATCCTCGTGTGAAAGGTGATATTATTGTGTATGCCATGATCAATGATCGAGTGCACACTTTGAGGTTTCATGTGCCCAAACAAGTCTATGCGGCGTTCAAATTGCCTTTATCGCCCCACAAGTTCACTGATGGGTGTATTATACAAGCATCGAACGCCATTTTGCCCAATGGGCACAATGCGTCCAACTTGTACAAGTTGATAATGCCCGAGGCAAAATTTGAACAAGAATTATCCAATTTGGATGGTATGTTGCAGGATCCATCATTGATTGGAATATATGAGTCCAACATTGATGCTGTTGAAAGGGCAATCATTAATCTTGGCAATACCGTATTATTCGACGATACTCAGGTTGGGGCATTGGGAAGAGGTCTCAACGAGGGGTTTGATGTCAAGGATATGAGAGCTGCGTCCAAGACCGATTATTTGAAGCGATTCAATATGGATATCATCTACCTCTTACACCTCGTCACCAACAGTTATGAGTTCTACGCCGTGTTCAATACAAAGGAAAGGTCCGCGCAGTTATTCATATTGAAGCCTTCGCCATCCGCCCAGGAATTGCCCGGCGGAATCGAAAATCTTTATGCGGAAATGTTCGACTCCAAAAAAGCCAAGCTCGACAAGTTTTATAACATTATCGACTACGGTTCTGAAATCTCGTGCGAGACCACTTATTTCAGTGACCCCAACAAATTGATGAGAAAGTTAAACCAGAAGATCGCCATTCACAATGAAAAGAGTAATAAAGCGTTGCTCGCGGTCCAATCCCCCTACTGCTCCAGGATTTTGGGCATTCTCGAATCTGCTAATACAATGCCTACGATCGAAATGAATGTTCGAGAACTTACTCTCCCAGCTGTAGGTTGGCAATCGTTGATATCCAAGAGGATCATCAATCATTACTTTTCATTGGCTTCATGGGCACACAACCTTATTTCGTTATCGAATTATGGCGGAGTTCCATTGTGTAACCTTCGTGCTGAGAACGTTGGCTATATGATTGATGTGGAGTATGCGCGTCGTTTATCTGCGGCCAACATTGTATTGTGGTGGTCGAAAGATCCATTGCCCGATCATGCTGGATTCGAGTTGAATAAGCCCTTCGACTTTGAGAATTTGGAGTTCCGCAACATCAATGTACCCGAGATTTATGAATCTGCCTGCTTGGAAATCGAGATCGGTACACTCACGATCAACACAATTTTGACAAGCTCTTTGATCAATGAGTGCGAAGGTGCAGATATGGCGGAAGATGCTTTGAAAGTCGATAGCAATAACGGCGCAAGCACGATGGCGCAAGATTCTTTTTCGTCGCCGGCACTTTCGATTCTTCGCACAATGGTCAAAACATGGTGGGATGATGCTGTTAACGATAATGCAAATGCCGACTCCATGATGAACAATTTAGTGACGTGGGTGCAGAGGAAGAGTTCTCATTTATATGATGTTGCAATGCATTATCACGTCCACAATTTGACGACAAAGGCATTATTACAATTACTTGGAGAGTTCAGGCGGATGGGTGCTCACGTTGTTTTTTCCAACCGCAACAAGGCCATTGTCAAGACGACCAAAGTCACTGTTGAGAACTCTTATGCTTTCGGACAGTATATGGTGAGGGCCGTGCGTTCGAAACCTCTCTTTAATTTTTTGGATTTGAGAGTTACAAAGTACTGGGATATCTTGGTGTGGATGGACGAATATAACTATTGCGGCCGGTTCTGCGAGGAGATAACTCAAGCTGAGTCACAGGACTTGACGGTTGAAAGCAAATGGCATATGCGAGAATTTTTACCCCGAATATACCGTGAAGAGTTTGATGATTGGGTGATTATATTTTTGGATCTGATCGCCAAACAAAAGCGAGAACAATTGCTTGGACCGGGAATATCAGGAACCCCTCGGAAAACCCAAATCACTCATCTTTTGAATGGTAAGAAGAGCGACCAGTTTGGCGAGGTTCCTGAAGAGGAAGTGTTTGGAGGTGTTGTTGAAATGTTTAGGGGCGCTCTTATAAGGCGAATCAAGAAGCTATACAAGCGTCAGAACGAGGCGATCTTGAATCCCGAGTTCAAACAGGAATACGAGTTCCCGCGGCTTGCTGGATCGCATTTACACCTCAAGAACCCCACGCTTGAGCTCACGAAATTCTTATGTGCAATATTTGCCTTATCTCAGCAGCGGAACATCGAGGTGAGAGTTCTTCGCAAGGAATTATTGGGAGTTTTTGACGTCAAAGAATTCAGCAGCGAAGCTCAGTTCAAAAACCCCAGCTCCAGCTTGAAAATACCCCACCTTGTATGTGATTATTGCAATTACATATCCGATATTGATCTCTGTCGAGATTCGCGCCAGGATATTGAGCGGTGCAGCAGCTGTCGTCGTTCGCGGAATATCATCAAAGTTGAAGAGGATTTGATTGCACAATTCAATCGGTTGGTGACGAAATTTTACGCCCAAGACTATAAATGCGGGAAATGCGGTCGTATTCGAGACTCGAATTTGCGCAAATTTTGCAAATGCTCTGGTCCATGGGTAGAGACAATCTCACATGTCATGGTATCTAATAGATGGCATGTGTATGAGAATGTCGCCAGAGTGTTCAAGTTCCAGCTTCTAGTGGAATTATTGGCTAGTTGTTAGTCGCAAATTTAGATCAGCTGCAAAAGGACGGACTGTATATGATTTTGTATTTTTCAACATTGCGAAATTTCAAAGTGAATTTAGCATGAACCCCATTTATAAAAGTTGAGTTGATGAATGAGCGTCAACACGGAAAGCACGGAGCATACTTTATACCGAGACCATGAAATTGACTCGTTGAAATGTGGAGTCCTATTTAGAGACGGAGAAATCGATCTGATGCTGTCGCTAATCTCACGAGACCTAGAGCATCCGCGTCCCCATTTCATTGTATCTGGATTCAAGGCCGTGGGGAAAAGTAAAGCACTCGGTGGTGTTTTGAAGGCTCAAAAAGTTACTTCAACGATCATAAAGTGTGATGAGTGTATTACGCGCCGACTTTTGTTGCAAAGATGTTATAGTCGAATACGAGATGATGCTGGGCTTGTTGGTCCAGACGCGAGTGGATTCGATAACAAGGTTCGAAATGCTAGAAAAGGGATTGCTGCTTTTATAGCAGAGCTAGAAAGTTTGTTTATTGAGTCGAAATATAATACTCTGCACGTTCTTGTTTTAGATAAGATCGATCAATGCTTCGAACCGGTGGCTGATCTTATCCCTGCCCTTTGCAAGATCCGCGAGCAGTCATCTATCAAGAATTTGCAAATTGTGTTTGTCTTATCTAATGACTTACCACGTCAAGTGGCTTCGGGCTACTTGCCAATAATACAATTCAAGGGATACACTGAAGAGCAAGTGGCCGGTATACTTGGACAAAGTCGGATCTGTGAATTCCCTGTTCCAGCTTTAGATGGCATGTTCTGGCGTCAATTCACGCAATTGATGGTCGATTTGTTCTTTGCATACACTGGGTCCGATCTCGAACTTTTATTTGACTTGTGTCGAAAAGTATGGCCTCAATTCATCAAGCCTGTTATTTCTGGTCAATACGGTCCCAATGATTTCGTCAAAATATACAGGGCTAGTCAAGGGCTATTTCAAGAGTCCTATGTGGTTGCAAGCACAAGCATCGATAGTGTGGAGAATGGGGACGAGACAGTAGGGGGCGGCGGCGGCGGTGCCGCCAATGTCGGAGACTTGCCGGTACACTCCAAATTTATTGTTATTGCATCATATTTGGCGTCATTCAACGAATCCAAGAGTGATGTACACTATTTCTCAAAGCTCAAGGCTAATAAGAGACGGAAAAGAAAAGAGTCTCGCAAGGGGCAAGTGGCGAAAGAAGACGTGGATAAGCGGATGTTGGCGGCGGGATGGTTTGACCTCGAGCGATTGACGGCGATTTTGGCGGTGATATATCGAGACAATGGGCAAGGGTTCAAGTCCTTGGAAAAGGATGCAATCATGAACTTTGACGATGAAAAGATGGAACGGGAAGAAACGTTTGAAGCTGAGAGGAATACGTTCTCCCTCAGTAAAGATATCGATCTCAATTCTCAGGTAGCCACGCTAATGGGCTTGGGATTGATGGTGAGAACTGCGGCGATGGATATTTTGAATCCCCGTCTAAGATGGAAAACAAATGTAAAGTTCGAGGTGGCAGAATCGCTTGCGCAGAGTTTGGGCTTCTCAATCGCAGATTATTTATCCTTGAAGGATTAGTTGATGCGGCAAAACATTGTATGGAGCGTGTCATATCTTGATATCAAACTCGATATCTTGAATCTCCCGAAACTCCTGTTCGGTAACTTTCCTCACCTCCACATTATTTTCAAAGTAACTGATTTTCCAATGGGCCATTTCGTAATCGGAGAAGGGACCATACACCTTATCGTCATCGAGCCAACGGAACTCCCATACTTTGTTACCATAGTTAGGTATCGGTGTCATATGATTCGATTCATCTTCATCCTCTGAGTGGTTCAGCCCTGCTGCACGCTTAATGCCTCGTTTGTATTCCATGCCTGTTTCCTCTTGATATAGTCTCAAGTATTGTTCTCTGGTCATATCGTAAGCGTTCGCAATGTCATAAGTATTGATAAGCGAGTTACAGAGTCCTGTAAGTTTGAAAGCTGCCTCTTTCTTCGCGGTAGCCACGCCATCGAGTTTCGAAGCCTTTATCTTGGACTTTGATCTTGATGGAGCGGATCGTGTGATAGCTTCCATGGGAGTTTCTTCAATTTGAAGCAAACCAATCAATTCGTCAAGGGTATTCGAGAGCAGCTGTATAGGACGTGACCGCCGCGTACTGGCACGATCACGTTTACTCTGCAAAGCTCGTTGAGTATTGGCGAGCATCGTCAGATCAGTAACACTCAAAGGATCATGATGGCCGCCAAGGGAATCCCCTGATTCACTCAGCTCACTGTCCACGTCATCATTATTAAACGCAGTAACGGGGACATCATCTTCAGCATTGAAGTCAAAGTGGTGCTCGTTGTGATCGAAGAGAGGATGGTCAGACGTGATTCCGTATTTTGAATTCAAAGCAGAGATATCGTAGTCGTCACCGCCATCACCGTCGTCATCGCCATCATCGCCATCATCATGTTTGACCTTATCGGTTGAGTGATCACTCAATTGGTCATCCGAAGAATCCAGATTATAATTCAAACGGAGTTGACTCCGCTTACCAAGTCTCTCTCTACTAGAAAGACCATAGTGAGAATCATCTATATTGTCATCATCAATCAGCTGTTGTACCTGGTGTAGCATGGTGCACTGACGAAATGCCGATAGAGAGAGAGAAAAAAAATTCAAAAAAAGGTTCAGTCCTGATGAAAGCAGACAATCCTATGATGACAGGCGGTGGACTTGAGGACGATGCCTCTGCCCCTCTAACTGCCTCTGTATCCGCCCGTACCCTGGCCCCTAACTCTGAAGCTTTAACCCTTGACTCAGTGATGGAACTTGAGAATGAAAAGTACCAAGAAGGATTCTCCAATGGCTTGAATCAATCGACTCAGGAACAATTACTTGAAGGTAAAGAATATGGAATTCAAACTGGATTTCAAAGGGCTTTGATAATAGGGTATATCCAAGGCTTATTACAAGACTGGAAATCTCATCTATCAGATTATCGAATACGTGGGTTCTCCTTACATCTTGATCAGCTTGATAAGTTTGTTCAATCAATCAACTTTTCAAATGATGAAGACGCAGTGGCCAACTATGAAAGATTGGTACAAAAAGCCAGGAACAAGTTACGTCTTGTAGCCAATTTGGCAGGAGAATCATGGAAAGTCCATGACTTGGATCGACTATTGCTGGAAGTTGGCGGTGAATTACGTTTAAGGACAGACTCTGAAGAAATGTGGTAATGTCTCAATGCGTAACGACTACAGTGAACTTCTTGTCTCAGTGTACATCGACCGTGTGTGTACAATCTCCCACTGCCCACTCGAATTCTTGATGCAGTTCAGATTTTATTCTTGAGATTGAAACACCACTGAAAAGAACACTGAAAAGTCTTCTAGGATCTGCCCTAGGGTCTCTAATTCGCATTCTGAGACCGCCTACTGGATTTCACTACTCCGCATAATGATTCCCCCACTTACCTGCAGGACTCCGCTCTTGATGGTGTAATTTCTTATACATTTATACCGTGGTGGTTATCTCTCTGGCGCCACGGTTAATTTCTGGGCCCTGAATTCATTTAAAAATGTGCCAATCCGCCGGGGGAATGTCCCTGGGCGGAACTTCATCGGAATTGGACTTTTATCATGAGCGCCCTGACGATTCCCTCTCATGCTTCAGATGAAGAGAATTGTGCGTTGATGCTTACACGGTTAGCTCAACATTCTTCAAAGATCTCATCCGCTTCTAGTTCTGTTTCTAATACTATTCCTCGTGATCTGATACCCACGCATTCTGATCACTACTCTCAACTTTATCATCGGATTCTCAACCGCAAACCCCTGGTTTCCAGTTCCGCCGATCGTCGGCACTCAGTGCCCGATTCTGACTCAGATTTATGCGCCACTCTACTTTCACGATTCGATAAACAAGTCTTGTCTAATCCTCAAGCTTCTAAACAATTATCGTCCCTCCGTCCCGAAACTCAGGAAAAGTACTTGTACCAGATTCGTCGCTATATCCGTCATTGTGCAATGCAGAATAACCCCAATTTCTTGGTCACCAAATCACTTTCCCTAGGCCTAATTGAATCCGAATTGGAATCTCGCGGCGAAATCAGTAGTAATACCGTGAAAAGTATTCGTTCGCCCCTCAACAAATTATGCAACATGAATAGAATCGTTTATGGTGACAAGCAAGATATTGACCCATTGAACGAACTTGTGGATGATATTTTCAAAGAATATTTGCTAAAGGAAAATGTCGACAGCGATTCTCACGAGCCCTGTCACAAAAAACGTCGAATTAAGTCTAGCAAAGCCCCTGCCTCCGAAAAGAAAGTTCTCTCGCCTGAGGAAGTGACGTTGGTCGCAAAATTCAAACATGAAATAATGGAATCGCCTCAAACCGAAGCTGTCGTTTCGAGTTTAACAGGATCTACCCTTAGAGCGTACTTGGTCGACATCAAAAGATACGTCAAGTATTGTGCCCGATGTGGTCTTAGGGATTTTTTACTTACCAGAGGAACTGTGGACGGGTTTTTACAAAATGAGATGAATGCGCATTCGGTCCCATCTACCACCAAGTTGAAGAGTGTTCGCAGTAGCTTACTTAAGTTGCTGCAGTTGATTTCCTTGGCTTATGGCGTTGTTTTCGATGATACATATATCGTTGATATGATCAATGAGTTGATTGAAAATAAAAAGATTGCAAAGGATGAAGGTGGTCAATGTGGTCTCTCGAATCACTCTTCCAGTGAGTGTTTGTTGTCGGAAGAATCAAGTTCGGCGGCCTCTCCAATGGATGTGGAATCTACTCATACTCATGAGAAACGACAGGAAGATTCCATCGAGGAATGTGACCACAGTGTCCCGAAACTAGCGATGAATGGCGATATCACTACCGTCACTCAATTACTTGAAGAATGGACACTTGTGGTGAAGAGAAATCAGCGGTGGGGTCTCTTATGGATCCAGACTGCTGCTGATAAACAACGGTACATTTGTCGGAAATGCATAATCGAGCTTGTTGAGGAACTCGTGGCAGCTCATACTAGTGATGGGACTGATATGAGCCATTTTCATGCCGCACGAGTCCTCGATGCTTATATTAATCGTCAGAGACTTACTTTGGAATCGTTCGCAAATAGCTTGCATGATCGTCGTCAAGGTATAAAAGCTGCGCTCAATGATTTCAGCTCATCGTCAGTTCCAATGATCTCTTGATGATTCTGAATTATATCCATACATTTAAAACGAGAAAAACAAACACCCCTCATGAGGCGGGTTGCTCGAGAAAGCAGCAGCTACCTCCGACCTGGACAAGCCTTCCCTGCACCTCTTGCGACTGGACTCGTGAAGCTGGAATTCGCACGATCTTGGTATCTTGCAACCTCTTGTAATATAAGTTTAGCTGGCTTTAAACATTTACTGTGGTCTTTTCTGATTACAAGTTCAATTTTTTTCGGAACAGGCGATAGAATTTAGTAAAAGTGACGATCATCTTCTCTGTGTTGCCTGAATGAAGAACAGATCCGTACCGTCATAGTGATTATTCCCGGAGGTGGGTCCACGAAGTGTTGAGGTGCTGAAAAGTTGAGAAGTGGTGACATTAAGCCTTAGTCTTCTTCAACCGAGGCAGTTACACAAAACCTGGGATACCGTGTTTTTGAGGTTGCGTCTTTCCGTGTTGTGAAAGGTGAGTTTCGTGTTACGACGTGACAATTGTTTGAACTTTTGATCTCTTTGAAATCCAGAAATTCTCAATTTTTTTTATTGTCCTTGGTCAGATGAAGAAACTGTTACGATCAATGAGAAAGATCAGGTTCCATTGAATCATTCTATCTATGCATTCGAGAATCTCCCCATTATATGCAATCCACTCACTTGAAGTCATTACAACTGTGCATACAAACGTACCTTTGATGCGCGATGCATACGGCGTCTTAGAATCTTTTTTCTTGTTCCCCCGGCCCCGAGGTTGACCGAGATTGAACGCACTCGTCGATCTTTCTCTCTATACAATTTTGCATTCTTTTCTTCACGGCACAATGACCCATGAATATACCTTCAATGTCGTCATGAGTTGTGGTGGATGTTCTGGTGCTGTCACACGAGTACTTGAGAAACTTGATGGGGTTATTAGTGTAGATGCTTCATTAGAAGCTCAGACGGTTTCGGTAACCACTGATGATTCCATCGATTGTCAATTGATTTATGATACCATTGAGAAAACAGGTAAAAAGATTCTTGATGGTAAGACGATATCCTAGAAATGGAAACATTAAATCTTACTATATATTCACAATCAAAATGACTCACGAAATTCAATAATCTCATTCAAATAACCTGTACGCGTATCGCTTTCCACGAAGATTGCCTTTATGATATTGATCAAGTCTTTGGTCTCGACATCATAGAGGTCTCCTTCGAAAAATTTATCCATGATCTGTTTCATTGATGATCTCATTAGGAATTTGATGGACTCAAGTCGGTGATACGATTTGATCTCGTCTCTAGTCTTGGTCAACATATTCAAATATGGCACTGTGATATTGTTGATGCCATCTACCAATGCTGGAATGATTTTCAATTGATCGCCAGTAATATCTCCAAGTCCACATACAACTTCATAAAAGCAAGTGTTGACATATTCTATCATTTCCACCGCGGACTCCACGAATGTACGAGGATTCGACCTGTGCATTTCACTTTCTTCAAATACTTTTTTGAACCAGAGGTGTAAGATCCTCAATTGGGTTAGATTATGATTGGTCAATTCAATAAAGCCGTGTGAATCTTCGGCATTCTCGTCCTCATCTTGGCCCCAAGAGTCGAACTCGTCATCATAATCTTGCTTATCGTTCAGTAGATTTTCAGGTTCATTCTCACAATCAAGGCTTAACAGAAGAATTACCGCCCTCAAATCGGTGTAGTACCTGGCCAAACACTGGGACCAATATGAGTGAGCGAATTTCCCAAAATTCGGGGTTTTTGTAGTTTGATCCAAATACAAAAGATCATTATAGAGAGATAATGGATTGGGAAAGTTGGAGTATGCAGCGGATAAGAGGGCTTTGATGGAGTTTGACAATTTAACCGTGTCCGAAGACACATTTTGTTGATAATCCAGTAGGAGGCCAAAGAGTTCTCGAGCAACATCTGATACCAAAATTGCATCGGAGGAGGAATCCGGGCTCGACACCTCATTTTCAACCTTATTGTCCTCCTCGTCAATTTGAACGTCCCAATCGTCGTCCCAACCGTTATCCCAATCGGCCACTTCAGATTCCTTGGTATCACTAGGGGCAGGTGGCTGGGGAGTCCAAGGGGTTTGAATTCCGATCGATCCTTTCATTATAATCAGCCGTGCTCGGGAGATGTATGTACCAATCTGCCATTCGATATGCATCGCATTCAAATTTGTTTGCATCAGTCCTCCGCGCAACTGTTTCAAAACGTTCCAATCAGTTAAACTGCAAAGTTCAATAAGGTGTTTGAGTTCTTTCATCTTGGCCGGATCACTTATAATCTTGTTGATATTGGCAGAAATCAAAGTCGTTAACATATTTGATATTTTGCTGCTCAAAAACTGTTTGAGCAGTTCAATCCTGGCATGATTGATGAATTCGATGAAACCAGTGACAGACTTTATGGTGGATACGGCGAGATCATTGCCCAATTCAATGGCCACCGAGTCGTCTATCAAATTCGTGTCGTCAAAAACTAATGAGATTGGGGGTTCAGAATCAGAAATGATCTGAGTGACGATTGAATCCCATTCTGCGCGCAACTCCCTCATATATTCAAGGCTGAACCCCCATTCTTGAGCTAAAACACAGATTTCATGGAATTGCTCAATGTTGGATATTAGGTATGGAGTCGGCACTGCCGACTTTAGGGAATTGTTCAAAGCCATCAGCAATGATTCTCGCATAGTAACTGACCATTTCTGTATGTTGTCATAGATAGTCAAGGAATAGTTACGGTCACTTACTTGTGGTCGTTGTATATTAGCCAAGATTGAATGTAATTTCTTCAAGTCCAGTATGGATTTCTCGGGGTTTCTCAAAATCAGTTCACATTCTTGGATATTTGCATAAGCAGTAGATAACCGTTTGAGATGGTTGATGTTGGCCTGAACCCTTTCACCTTTAGAATTTAGCTGTGAAAATGTGAATTTGGCGAGTTCACCGTGAATAGGATCATTGGGAGTCAGTTGGAACCGAGCGGTGAACTCCAAAGAATTCGCCAACTTTTCAGGTGAAAGATCGGCAAGAGCAGACTCAAGTTGTGTGTTTGCATGAGCAAGTCTGTCGCGTACGTCATTAGCGAGGGCCTCAAGGGACATTTCAGGCGGTTGGTGGGCCTCTCACTGGGGTTTTCTTGTGGCAACTGAGCCTCAAGTAGCGAGATTAATTTTCGGTGTCTACTTATTCACCCTATATACAGACATTAACATACTACAAATGTTCAAGACACTCATAATACCACGGTGAATCTTCCATCCCTGAAATTCAATAACGTTGAGCGTCAAATCTAGAATGTTCCCGCCAATCTCCACGTATATCATGATTCTTTGGATTGCAATTTTGGAAAGGGTCTTGTGATGATTGGTGTGAATGTCCTCGTTTAATGAGGATTGGCTCAAGGTTTGCTTCTGCTTCTGCTTCTCGACGATTTCCAATTCCTTCAGGATCTCTCGTTCTTCGGACTGCAATCTTCTCAATTCACTTATTGATCGTTTGATCAAAAATATCAACACCACTATCCAAATACTATTGGTGTGTTTTAACGCTTGTTTCAAGATCGAAGGGAAAAGTGGCATTTTGGAGAATAAATGGATATTGTCCAATAGATTGGCCAAGTTTTCGAGGATCGTAACTACAAGATGTTCCATTTGGACAAAGTTCTTTCCTGGATTTCCCATTGAAGAGTATTGCCGTTTCCCTTTCCCTGTCAGTTTTAACTGTGGCGGTTTTATCTTTGATGGCGGTAGTCGGTACATGGAATAGATCAATGATTGTTTTGATTGGACGAGAGGAGATTGTGAAGCGGTCTTGGCGGCAGGAGCTGTGGTGGATGGAGTTGAATCAATAGTGAGACGATCATCCCGCGGATCAGCCCGCGTATGCCTCTGTAGATAATCACGGATTTTCGCAATCTTCTCTTCGGAGATGTTCTCATTCCCACTTCTCTGTACATTCTCAGTAATCCGAAGAAGTCTTTCGGCTATATCATGGTTCAATGTGGCAGGTGTACCCATTGTGTCTGAGGGGTTTTCGCTGAGCGATTACATTTTTTCCAGTGGTGTTTGAGTATTCGCGGCGGCGATCACACATTGTTTGACAACAGAGAGAATCTCATTTTTACCGACAAGATTGCTCTGACATTTACTCAAGATCCCTTCAATTTCAGGTTCGTTTCCCTGGACACCGATGGACGAATTCTGGAAATCCACAGCGAGTTTTATCGGTGGGCTTCCCTCAGGTTTTACAATGGTGATCTTAAATTCGTCTTCATTGTCAGGAATACCTTCAACTTGAATCTCAGTCAGAGTCAAGTTACTTAAAATCATTGTAATGTCCAGTAGATATTTCCCTAGGGCAGCATCTCTTGATTCCGTTGAGTTCCTCCCAGTTCCGTCGAATTGGCTAGGATTTTCTCGCAATGCCTTGATCTCTTCATTCAAAAGCGTCAACTTCTGGTCTATGCCCGTTGCCGTCTCTGTCAAATTGTCCAACACCTGGGTTGATTCCGCCACTTCATCGCTTAGCGTATCCCTCGACTTGAAAACGTTTGCACCTCCATCTATTGGCAATCCAAGCTCGAAAATAGTCGACACCAACTCATTCTGTGGTATTTCGCTTGACTGGGCTTTTGGGGAGAGATCTTGCAATTCCCGTTCCATTTCCAATGCCTCCTCGAGCTCTAACTTTACCAAACCTAATTGTTCACTGAATACCAAATACTTGGCAAGGGTACTTTCCGATAATTCGCCCAATTCCAGGGTCAAGGAACTGATTTCCTCGTTCAACACGTCGAATCCAGATTCAACCTGACGTGCTTGATCCTTGGCAAAAGTCAATTCCTGTTGTGTAACACTTTCTATCACAGGATCAACCGCCGATATCCGTCGCAAGAAATTGTCGCGTGTTTCCAGCTCGATATACTTGATACTCGGTACATCTGGGGATTGCAATCGGAATGTCGTACATGAATCTGGGTGGATTTGAGTTTCAGCAAACTCTTGTTTCACTTGCTCCAACACTTCGTGAAGAGTGTTTTCGAAAGTTACAGCCTCAGCAGCTAATGATGGTAATGACTCGGTCATATATGATCGTCTTGGTCGTCTTGGTAGTTGTGCCACAAAATGATATTTGCAGTTTCCACGTCAAAACGCGTCCACGAAAAATTACAAGAGAAAAACGCGTTATGTCGTAATTGGGATTAGATTCGCTATAAAAATCACACTGCTTGAGCTGGGTATAACTCTCAAGTGCCATCATGCCGTAAGCTGAAATATACCTGTTACTGAGCTCACGTACACACTGCTAGGCCGGGATAAAGCAGGGTTACTCCTACACATCTTGTCGTCGCTATAGAAAACATATCCTTTTACTTTGGCTGGATAGTGCAACTCAACTTCCATACGCGATCTTGCTCTGTCTTGTTGAGTTGATTGATTTTCCACAACTCCAAAAGAATAAGTTCCTGAACACACGGGAGTGGCTTGATACATGTTCCTTGGCCAGTTCCAGTTCCACTCAGTTTGCTCAGATCAGACAGCGACAGCGACTCTGGCGGATGATGGAGATCATCCTTCTGTAAATACTTCACTTGTAACGATTGCAAATCGGCAATGACTCTGGTCAATTTCGAGTATTTATCGATATTGATCAATTTCTGGCTCAAAAAGGTGTTGGCCGTTCTGAAATCGGAATTCCCGTCCATCACAAATGTAAGGTCCAGAAGGAACAATGAAAAGTATGGCACGATCGGCATCGTTGGATCGTGGTTGTCCAAGATCGCGCGAAGTTTATGCCGGTAAACCGAGTAGTTTTTGTCGGGATGAATGATTCCAGCCAAGTATGCAAATAATTCCTCGTATTTCTCACTCAATGATTCCCATACTTGTACCAATCGTGTTAGAGAATGAGACTGGAGCGAAGTGACAATCGCCGCTAATGAATTGAAGTTCTTCAAGTATAAGCAAGAGATTGCAATTTTCAACCATGTCTTTATACTGTTGACTCTTGTTTTGAGAGTGATTCCAGGTTGCAAAATCAGTTCCAACACATACGAAGATAAGCAATTTGTGAAAAGCAAGGATTGTTGAACATTAGGAGCCAAGTTGAGACGAGCGCGTTTTTCAGTATAGTTCTTCTTTAAAAGCTCATTAGGCCGGATATTGCAAAAGATATGCGATTCAACAAGAGTCAATTGCTTGGCCATTTCAAGGCCATTGAAATTGACAAGATTCGGTCGGTAATTTGAAAGCACCCAACTTTGATCACATAAATTGAACCATTTCGGTAACGATTCTGTCAATGAATGATTGAAAGTATAACCAAGTTGCTTCTCGTTGGCGGGATCAACCCATGAGTTTTGCAAGATTTTCCGATAAGTAGCAACAATTTTCTCAACGGTTAAAAGTTGGTTTTTTGATAGAAGCGATCCAGATGATGCACTTTGATTGCCAACTCCCAATCCCAATGGCATGGGCAACGTCATTGATTTGGTGGAGCTTGCAGTGGAGGAATTTGTATCGATGCGAGCCAATTCAAATGCATCATCGTCTAATGGAGATAATGTGGATTCCAAAGAAAAATTCACTTCTGAAGATGAAGAAGAGAATTTCGCACGGTCAATAGGCCGGTCCACAAGCTGAGTATCATCGTGAGTGGGATCAGCACTAATTTCGGTTTGCGGGGTGTTGCAGAGGCGCGCGGCGATCCCAATCAAATTCATCGCCTCAAAAGGTAAAATCGGGCACATGCCTTCGTTGATGAAATTTATCAATGTCGATAAAATCGGATAATCGTTCTCATGGTCCCAATACAGTTCTAGCCACAGCTGGATCATTCTGACAACCAATTTGCGGCGGCTCATCAAATGGACAGGCATGTTGGCATCATCTTCCGGTATTGAAACCGTTTCAACGTCGAACCGAGCGATCAACTCTTCCAAAAGATCAGTACTTGTCGCAAAAGTATGGACGCAAGTGAAAAACGTCGAAACAAAAAAGTAGTTGGGCGGCAGTTTCTCGTCGGTGAGCGTATACACCAAACCTCTTAAAGACGCGCCAATCAATTTACCATTGGCATCGCGCAAAAGCTCACTTTCTATAGGCGTTTCTCCTTGTGCCGAAGTTGTGAATTGATCAAACTCCTTATTGCCAATAAAAGAAGTGGTCCGTGAATCCTTCTTGTTCGTAGATGCGCGCACAAACGCTGAACCGCCTGCCGAAAGAACCAATTTGCTTCCAAATCCTTGTTTGATTGCAGAATATCGGTTATATCGCCTTGAAGAGTTTGGGTGTGAGAATTGTTTCGATTTCTGCGTTTGCGCCTCAATTGCGATCGGCTCCATACACTTTTCAATGAACATTGTGGGGGCAATTCTCATTTGCAAATAATCAGGATATGCTCTTTCAAACGTGAGTCTGAAATCACCTGTTATCTGTAGTAATTTTCTGATTGGCAGGACTGTTTTGCCAATAGAATGGGTCATTTCTGATGCGATTTGGATCAAATCGCCACCTTCTTCAGTGTATATGTATCTGTCTATTGGTTCTGGGACCGGTCTGGGAAGCAGAGACTCGCCAGTTGAACGGCCGCTTTCGGATCTGCTGACCAAGTTCTTGACACTGGCCACAAACGCACTCACCAAGGATAAAACCGTATCTAGAGACCGATCCAAGGCAGTGGCTTTCTCAGGACACTTCTCCGATGCTGATTTGGAAATGAAGAGTAGCTCACGCAAAAGCAAGATAATATGGTGGGTAATTGACTCCAAGATATTGCATCCGACCGCATTGAACTCGACCAAATCAAGGCGACCCATTACTAACGCCATATACGAATATAACATGCCATTAATTTCAGTCACACGCTGTTGTGCGAATGGGGGAGATTCCAATAAAGGATAAGTGATGCGATCGGTTTGGATATGTTTCAAGTTTTGTTGACGCATGATGCTTTTTGATTCATTCGACCATAATTCCAAGAAATTCACAGCTTGACGAACCACTTGATATACCAAAAGAGTAAGCAATTCGATTTTCTTGAACGTCGAAGTTCCACGGAATTCATTCGCCTTGATCATCATTTGATACCAATTTGCCAATAACGATTTTCGACATTTGCGAACAAATGGTCGTTGGATAACAATATCGTTTGATCTCGATAAACAACCTGTTCTCTGTAGTAAGATCCTGACGCCGTCTCTGATATTGTTCATGACGGTGATAGAAAAAGTCGGTTGGTTCAAGTGGTTGGTACGGCTCAAAGGATCAAGGAGAAACTGACCGCATGAAGCAAAAAGAGGTTTTAAAAAAGAGCCGTGTGGAATCACGGGAGTTTCCGCCAGAAGATCGGGACTGAAAAGGTCCGATTCGGGCGCAATGGCGCAAGTAAAATAGTTCATGGGAATCCAACCACGTTGAAGGGTTTCCAAGAGGGTCACTTCGCCCCAACCTGATTCATCTATAGTATGAACAAAAGCCAAATCGTTTTTTTCAAAGGATAGACATATGGAAGCGTCAGATGCCGATTGTAACGTGTCAGACAGGAAAGCGTAAAGCGCACATATGAAGAGAGCGGCATATTCATTGTCATCCTTTTGAACAATCAGTTCGGCTAACGATTCAAATTGAGATTCGGGTTGAGTGACAGAAGCATCGCTTTTCATAGGACTAATAGCTTCTGGATGTCTTGCTGAAACTGCCAGGGGGGTTCGAGCTGGGCGTATTGACAGGGTCGTAATAGGCTGATTGCGAGAATTGTTTTTGCGAGGAGAAATAGACAGGTTGTCCCGGAAAGAGTTTGGTTCACTATTGATGGACAGATGGCTGAAATTGCGAGCATGGTTAGCGCGATTTCCCTGGTTGTTGAAGTCATCATTGATGTTCAATGCGGCCATAGACATTTGGGCCTCTCCCGGGTCGCTTTTTGAAGATTCTGATCCGTGGGATGTATGAGACAGGACCGAATTGAGCCGGTTATAGTATTCACTGCGGCGGCTTTTCGGTTTGGGGTTGCCCTCTCTGGTTTTCTCGATGTTATTTTGGAACTCGTTCATAAAAGTTTGCGAGCCATTTGATTGAGTGACCATTTGAAGTGTCATAGAAACCCGTTTGAATTTTTTGCTGAGGGATTGTTGAGGCAAATTTCCCAACACAGAGGGCTTTGACGGTAATCTTAGTTGTGCTGAGGATTCATCGATTGTAGAGGTATCGTCAATCGGACTCAGTTGAGGTGGAGGGATGGCAGATATCGTTGGTGCAGGGTCTAGAACTGGATGATGAGCGTCGGAGGAAGTTTCATGGATGGTGTCCTCAGAGATGACCGATTCGGCAGTGAAATGAGAGTTATTGTACAAGAGAGGTTCACGGAAGGGACCATTGTCATTCAGACGAGGTTGCCAATCCGAAGTAATGCGAGGATTTAAGCGACCAGAGGGTTGTAGAGAAGACGTGGCGTGGGACTCATGCCTTCGATCACTAATTGTGGAATATACACTAGAAGTGACACTACCACTACCGGTGACACTACTAGTAACATTGCGATGAGTGGAAGTCATCAAACCTGATTGGAGAGGATCCAGGGACAGCGACAGGTTTTTTTTTGCGTACATTGAAAGCAAGGTGACCTCAATATATTAAGCAATTGAAAAATAATGGAGTAGACCTCGAATACTGAAGTTGGGGACTCTCAGCGAATTTCAGATTCCGAATTCCGAGTTCAATTCCAGATTCAAATTCAAAATCAAATTCTGTGAAAACGCGTGTTGTCCATAACGCGATTCTTGTCCTCCTCCTCCCACGATAGGTTATTTTAGGCAATTTATATCTCACGTGACTCGGGTATAAACGGCGT
>JAKTTQ010000242.1:0-96814 GCA_030581555.1 [Candida] argentea
GCCTCCTCCTTTGACTCGGTAGATATTGTCAGGAGTTTCACGTCGTGCACCTTCTCGTACCGATCGATAACATCCTTAAACGTGATCTCTCCGCTTTGAATAAACAACTTGTCGGGAAGAGCCAGTCGATCTTTGGTTACGGCAGAAACAATTGATCGGGCGATATCTTCCACCTTGCAGAAGGCAAACCGGGAAGTGATGTCTCCTCTTTGCTCAATTGTTTTCTTCTCGGGGTCAATCCCTGCTGCACCCACCCATTCATACAAGAATGTCCCTGGAGTTGCAAAGAGTCCAGTCACAACCTCCACGACCTTGACTCCCATTTTGCGAACATTTTCGGAGTGGTCTGTTTTCATCAGCAAGAATCCTGGAAGCCATTTCTGAACTGCTCCCAAATCCAAACCAAACTGAGATGGAATGAAAATGTTAGGCTTGACCTGCGCTATTATCTTTTCAACATTGCCAAATGTGTCTGGGCTCGGGCCCAAAAGCTCAATGAAAACGTCGACGCCCTTTAACTGCGTTGCAAGCTTGTCAATTTCATTCAAATCGGTCGAGACAAATTGAACCATGTCGGTGGAGACTCTTTCCTTGCGTGAGATCGCCTTCACTGGATACTGTACCTTGTCCGAAAATATAGAAGACTGGAGAGCTTCAAGAAGAGCATCGCCGAGAGTACCGGAGATTCCGAAAATTGCAACAGAGACTTTAGACATTTGGTGCGGTGAATATGTTGATCACGCGAGACATCCAATGCAAGACGAACGTCCGACTTTAATACTCCCGGCACACGCGCGCAGTTTTTACCTCACGTTCACATCATTTGGCAGTATTTGAATATCCAGCATAAGCACGCATAGGAAAGGGGTAAAAAAAGGTTGGGAATGCTCACACAATAACCACTGACGATATCATTTACCAATCGATTGTGGTGCGACCGACTTTTGTCAGCACGGAAGGCTCATTGAATCAATTGCAATTCATAGAATTACCCATCTCTTCAATCAAGCCAGAAATGTGTCACCTTCAAGGAGTCAGTTATCATCCATTAGTGTCAAATAATTCATGTTGCAAAATATATTCACAGGAAAATATGCGTAAGAACGCGCGGTATTTACCCTCACCTGCTGCAAATGGAATAGACCCCGTGCACTGTTTTTGATCCAATACGGCTTCAATGATTAGTTGAGTAATGAGAAACAATCTCGACTTTGAGGCATCCTCCATTAGTGAGCCGTGAGTGAAGCGGGCTGCTATGAATGCTCACCAACAAATGATAACCACATAGACAATACTTGATCTCACAATATTTGCAGTAATGCCAGAGAACGGGCTTATCGACCAACTAACCAATATGGACTCCATCAACATCCTGAAGACTGCCTTTCCCGAGAATTTTGGCTCTCAACTAGCTCGGGAAACGTTCTAAATTTTGCGTCAATAATTTTGCAGTTAGCCCAAGTTGCCAAAACCCTATTTGTTCGCGCCGCGGTGTACACGAGAGAGCTTGTGCATGTCGAAACCCATTCTGTCAGAAGACATAAACCAAGCAAGCACAAATGAGCACTTGGTCCCTTATCATGCACGATAGCGCACATTGAATAGGTTTCGCATGGGGTTTAACTCAGTCCTCTGAACCAGGTTGAATTATGAAAACCAAACCTGAGAATGGCCTCCAATCGAGAAAACTTGACGAGGGACTTGGGACGGTTCCGAACGGTGAACTCCGAAACCAAAGCATTGGCTGATGAAAAAAAAGCGTTGTGCGCTGCCCATGGCCGCTATAGCAGGGACTGGTGCCACAGTTCGCTCAGTTCGGCTCCATCTAAACTGATTCGACATGTTTTGACTGACAGGGACTTATTCCATGCCATGATCGAAAAACACATCACACAATACACCAGTATAACGCAAAATTTTAGAGAATTGGGGCTCAGCTTCGCCCACAATGCGCGAGAACGCAACATGTTGGAACAGAGGGTGCAAGCATTGAAGCTGGAGCTCGATGACACGGAGCAGAGATTATGGGACAGCATATGCGTACCTAAAAATAGCTTGCAAGACCTGGATAAGACTAGAAATCGCAGTACCTCGCCCGCTTGGCGACCAATTGGCTACTTTTCATCTGACAGGTCATCGGAACTTTCTGAGTAAATAAGTGCACTTATGTTAAGTGACGGAGATGATTCCTCCGAGCACGTTCAATGCATCAAAAAAGGTGAATTGGGCACTGAATCGCCAGGTCTAGCCGATTTCAAGGTGGACATTGGTTTGGAAAGCGAGCCCGCGAGGTTTAGAAGAGATCCGACTTCCATGACTTGGCAACAGCATCCACAAAACCGAACGTTTTTGGACACGGCCACTATCTCTGAAGGCGAACTCAAATCCGATGATCGCCTGTTAGCTCTAGAGCTCGGGTATGAGCTTGTGAATATGGAAGACCTTTGACGGTCCACAACGAAAACTCGCGGATTCGCCAATGTGTCAACGTTGTATAGCCCCAGCTGTGTGCTTAAACGATGAGTTCATAACAGATTGCACCTTTGTCGGCTGGGTTTCGTGAACTAGGTCGCTGTCTATAGCGAATCCATGCTTTGTTTATATTTCGCAGCTAAGCAATCTGGGTTGAAAAATAATAGATGCCCGTAAAATAATATTTGCAGCCATTAAGCCATCTTGTAAACTGATAAATTACGTTGCTCGGAAGCCATCTTGTTATAAGATTGGCACAGATCATACTTGTAGGTCATAAAACGCGATCACCTTGATGCGTTTCACTTGAAGATCGAATCTCTTATAGCTGAGCTGGTGAACACGGCCAGAGTTGCTTCGGCGAATGTGGAGCGGGTGGTCTCGCCGTGGTTTGTGTCGTGTGATTATCGCCAAGAAACACTCGTGGATAGACATAACACGAAGCACCTACTTAACTCACCACCTTCTACTACATGCATCCATGCAATTCCAGATAAGAGAGCAACGACCTCACGAGAAAAGGCTAACGTGCTGCAAACCTTGTCAACTCTGTCCTGAGATTTCAATAAACGACCATTCTACGTCCAATTTTATCCGGGCGATACTTGTCTTTCGATGACATATCTTTTCCTTTTTATTCGCAGTGTAAAGACAATATGAGACAAACCCACAGAAAAATTCAAAGCCGCACAACGACGCTACATTACAAAACTCGAAAATGGATCATAGTGACCTGGATACCAAAAGCATCATTTTCCCCACTAGATTGAATAAACGAAGCATCCAAGAACGGCCTGTCCTCCCATCTTCCACGTTCTTGTACCCAGTATACGTAAGTAAATGTTCAATTTGTATGGTCCTTGATCCATTCTAACCGCCTGCAGGGGATATGTTACTTCATCAGCCATCCTGATATCATTGGTCTTTATATGACGGTGTTGATACCACAGATTGCACTTACGTTTCTGATATATGCGGCAATGTTCTTGTTCCTCTATCCTATCGAGGTTGTAGTCTACACTTTCCTCACTGGTCCTTTGGGTTTCTTCACAGCGTGGGTCGCAATCTGCCAGCAGGCGGGATTCATCTCTGGCCTATTGGTAACATATTTATTGATGCCGGAAATACTGAGAACCGCTTTCGACGCTGTATTAACTCGAGAATGTGCTGATGATCTTTTGCTAATCAGCAAACTCAAAAGCTTGGAACAGGTTCCTTTTTTGACAAAGTTCGGCGGGTTCATCATCGCGATTCCAGAGTCATTGGTTTTGCCATACATCATTTCTAAGGCTGTATTTGTGTGGATGCTCAATTTGATCCCGATTTTGGGCCCCTGCTTGCTGATATTATTTGTTGCTCCTTCCAAGGGTCTTCGTGCACACTCGCGATACTTTGCTTTGAAAGGCTATAACACCCGACAAATCAAGGATATTTACAAAAAGCATATGGGATTGTATACTGGGTTCGGGATCACCGCCGCCATCATCGAGCAAACCCCGATTCTCAGCATGCTATTCATTTACACGAACACGCTAGGTGCTGCACTATGGTCAGTATCAATTGAAGAACAGGTCAATCATGAAGAGACGTTACGAGAAGAGGGCGGCGCAGTGTTGCTGCCCATTCCGCCTCTCGAAAACAGGCGAGAAGAGAAATGCAGCACCACCTCGACCAAGGTATCTGCCAACAATTATGAGTATAACATGGTAGCTCGAACCATCAGCGCCACGGGCATGAGGTTTAGTCCCGGACAATTTTCACAACTCTGAGAATGCGGCAACTGACACTTGGCATGGTGAGTTACATTGGCTGAGGATTGTCTCCATCTCTCACTTTTCCTGATAGAGCTCGACACTATCAAGACATCCAAATCCTGCAGCCACGCCGCCCTCATCGCTAGCTTCGAATTTTGAGCGCAACAAAAAACCTGCAGTCTCATTGAAGTAGACCTCGCCAGACCCCTCGTTGAATAGAATCGTTCCGAAGATTCCCAACTCCGAGATGATTTTCTCGTTGAAAACCTCATCGTGACGCAACACTTTATTATCAAACGTAGGGGGTTTTATCAATTCCATCAAAATGTAGGCGTCCCAATCCTTTTCATCGATTTTTCGCAAAAAGTCTGGAATGTCAGTCTTGTACACATTGTTTCCCCCACCTTCTCGCTGAGGCTTCAACACATAATCCTGTGGAGATTCGAATGCCAAGCGCTTCGCCTCTTCCCCTCTTTCGGAATCGTCCAATGGGTATATCGCGACAAAAGTGTTCAACAAGCGATTATGTTCGAGTTCTGAGAGGTACGGTAATCGCGATTTTATGGCGGATGGCTCAGTCAAGAGTTGCTGGATTTTCTTTGAGCCAGCTAATTGCGTCAAAACCAGGGGACATTTTATCGCGAGAGATTGTTCGAGAATAAGACGTGCTTGCCAAGTAGCCTTGGGGTCGACCTCGTAGTCTGAGGGAGCGTATCCCGATCTAAAGTAGACAAGTGCCACCTGCTGGCCGGTAGATTTGATGTGAAGGCGATCACCCTTGGTTATGAGTAGGGAAGATACCTGTCGAAGAGTAACGCGGACGGATTTGATCTTATGTTGCGACAATAGAGTGTATTCTAGATGCCGCTGATCAAACACATTGCGTTCGTTCTCTTGGACCACAAATAAAATCGCACAGTGAGATGCAGAATGGGCTTTTTCGTAATGAGCATGCGCCATAGCGAGCCCGGCACTTAATTTCTGCAATGACTCAGATGTAGGCAATTTGTTCTCGTCATAATAAGGGGTCATTGAGTTTTGCAGGTAATACCCCGCGTTGTTCAAGTACGAGTGCAATTGACTTACTTTGGTGGAGAGTGCACCGAAGCTGATCAGAACCGTGTTGAATTCAATTTGTTTGATTGCAGGGGAAGGTCCTTTAGTGTCAACCATATAATCTGATCTAAACAATCCCATCAGAACTGGTTGAGTGAGCTTACCTGATTTGCTAGTGGCAATCGCCAACTTGTAGACATCAAAGAGCTTCCCCGTGAAATCGGGGTCAAACCGGGAGAGTTGCTCCAACACCTGTAGAAGCCACTGTTGGTTTTGAGACACCACATTTGCGTAGAGCTGATTGAAGGGCTGTTGAACGAGAAAGGCATCGTTAAAGGCGGAATGTGGAAACGGAGTAGGGAAGATGGTTACGGGCGCGGCATTAGCAGAATGACTTGAGAATTGTGGTGGGTACATGACCAATCCATTAGCGAGGGACCATTGATCCAAAGCTTCAACAAGGTCCAGCTCATCACTACTACTCAACACCGGAAACGAACTCATGACTCTGTATTTATCTAAAGTCAAGTGGGGTCCGGGGATCTCAGATACAAATTACTAATCTGGTAGATTAGATAGCGAGCGGACATGGTCCTCCTCTAGGGCTCCAACCCTCGTGGTGCTCTACTGTGTAGAGGTTTTGATTGGTAATCGCACGACATCTTCGAGACAGCGAAAAATTGAAGTAGGCAATTGGCGACCAACGACGTAACGAAGCCCATAATACTGATAATAGTATGTATGAAGCGCATGGGGGAGATGTGGTGGGAGGTAACGAACTAATGCTCTTCGTGTGTTATAATGTTATTCGAAACATGTCGTTATCCCGGTCATTTCAAGCCAACTCCCAGCTTTTTATCAGCGTTCAAATATACTAACTCTTTCAGTGAAATACTTGGCTGCATACTTATTGTTGGTTAACGCCGGTAACACCTCCCCCTCTGCTTCGGACATTTCTTCCGTCTTGAAGTCTGTCTCCATTGATGTGGAAGAAGACAAGGTCGCCAAGTTGTTGGCTGACGTTGAGGGCAAGTCCGCCGAGGAGTTGATCGCCGAGGGTATGGAGAAGATGTCTTCTGTCCCCACTGGTGGTGCTGCCTCCGGCTCTGCTGCCGGTGCCGCTTCCGCCGACGCTCCTGCCGCTGAGGAGGCCGTTGAGGAGGCTGCCGAGGAGTCTGATGATGACATGGGTTTCGGTCTTTTCGATTAAACTACATGCTTTCGCCTTGTCATAAATTACACTATATAGTTACTCGTAACTGCAATTCAGATATTTAATCTTTAGAAATCGCAGGTGGATTTTTTTCTACCAATCACTCGCCTTTCGTTGGACGGGCACCATGTAATGTTCAAAAGTCTGTCACGATATCGAAAACGCGGGTAAATCAAATTTTGGATTAGTCCGTTGTTTTTATTGTCGTGTGGTGTGTAATACTCATTGCGTATTGGTGTTTATTGTTGCGCGCGTACGCATATCTCACAATCACCCCAGAACAACCACTCGCATACGTGCGACTTATAACTCGTCGCCGAAAGCTTTGCGTGCTAATGGGTTTCCAAATACCCTATGTCTAACATCAAGAATTTCCTCATCGAGCTTCGTTTGCTCTGGAGAGCCTTCTTGCCTTTTTTTGCGGTCCATTCCCTCTTCAGATTTCCGGGAGATCCACTGCAAAAAATCAGGATCGACTGCCAAGTCGCGATCCTTTTCATGGAGCGCCACCAAGGTGTTCAAGTAGAGTTGAGATCGAGCGGCTGACATGTCCACTTCGCTCGCAAAAATACGTTGAACAAACGACAGAACTTTCAGATCAATGTCAGCTTCTGTGGGATCAGATGCACCCACCTCGGGCTCGAGAACATAATCAAGATCCTCCAAAATGTGAAGGAAGCGGACTTTTGACTTGGGGCCCAACTCAGGATAACTCAGAAGGAGCGAATCAATGCCAGTTGAGGATGAATCTGATTTCAAGTTGAAATAGGTGAAAACAAAGTGGTCTTCCTTAGCCAAAGCCTCAATGACTCCCAAGCATCGTTTCTGAATCACATCCAGGTGTTTTGAGAGCGATAATTGTGCGAAAAGGGTCTTGAAAAAGGACTCATCCATATGCTTTATCACATTCGCCGTGGCCGCAGGGTTATTTCTCAAACATGAGCCCATAATTCTAAAGACCCGCTCAACGATCGAATCTGGTTTGCCTTTAGCGACAGCGATGAGCGTGGCGAGAAATTCAAGGCCGTTGGTCAAAGATTCGCCTTGTTTGCCATCATGACTGTATTCGTCCAACACATCTAATGACGAGATGATCGCTTTATTGTCTGTGGACAGTTTTAACACTGCGATTGCTTCTTGAACCTGCGACGAGCCATCTTCATAATTTGATGTTGGTATCAGCTTCTCATTCTTTTCTTTAAACTCTTGTACCTTTTGTTTGATCTTGTTACGCATCAATTCCTCGGCGATCAAATTCGAGTGCTCCTCCACGTCATCATCATGATGCACCTCAACCAACTTCAGCTCAAATGGTGATACCGATTCTTCATCTTCTTCTTCCATAAGTTTGGCTTCCTTCTTCGGAGGATCGAAGTTCATCTTGATATGGAGACCAGGGGGGACCTCTTGACCGTCTTTAACGATTTGCCACTCCGAAGTTGGCACAAATTGTTTCGGGTAACACTCTTTACCTAGACGACCCGTCACACAGATTAACTGCTTGGATATGTCAATATGCTGAGACGAAACAAGTGTCAATACTGATGCGACCACAATCAATACTGACTGTAGCATGGGTTTCACAGAATTCGAAAGGGTAGGCTGGAGTGCTTTCTCCAGCTTTCTTTTCGATTCTCACCTGCCGTAAATTGGATTTACTTTCTATGTCACGTTTTCATGCTGCACATAAACATTTTGGCTGCAAAATGTTGCAAAACTAACTCATAATAAAAACAGCTGGGGCTCGCCAACGAAATCGCAATGTGTATTAGATTAATCATACTTAAACAGTAGCGGCTTGCTCCAATGCCTGGAGAATGTCTTGCACCAAGTCTTCAGTCTCTTCGATTCCAACTGATAATCTGATCAAATCATCATGAACTCCATTCTTCTCTCTTTCTTCGGCGGTGAACCCACCGTGAGTCATGACAGCCGGCACTTCCAAAAGCGACTCGATTCCACCAAGTGACTCTGCCAACGTAAAGAGACGTGTGGCAGTTGTGAACTTGGAAACAGCCTCGGCGCCGCCCTTGACTCTGAAGGAAATCATACCACCGCCTAATCCGTCACGGTGTTGCTTGGCGACAACATGGTGGTTGGGGTGTGTCTTCAAGCCAGGGTAGTTCACATGCAATACCTGGGGGTGTTTGACGAGAATTTCGGAAATGGTCAGGGCAGTGTGAGAGGCTTGCTTAGCACGCAAATGCAAAGTCTTCAAACCACGGTGGGCCAACCATGAGTCGAAAGGCGAGGGGATATTGCCCATGGCGTTTTGGAGGAAACGGTAGGTATCATGCAACTCAGCCAGATTAGTGGCCATTGCGCCCATGACCACGTCGGAGTGACCATTAATGTATTTTGTGACAGAGTGAACGACGACATCGGCACCATGGGCCAAGGGGTTGCTAAGGTATGGAGACAAGAAAGTGTTGTCTACGACCAAGATGACATTCTTGCCGTGGGCCTTGTTGTGTGATTTAATGATCTGAGCAACCTCGGCGATATCGGTGACCTTCAACGTGGGGTTTGAGGGAGTTTCCAACCACACCAATTCAGTATTTGATCGGAAAGCGGACTCAAGCTCTTCGGCCAAGTCTTGGACGAAAGTGGTCTCGGTGCCTTTCACAGCAGCAACTTTGGTAAAGTATCTGTGAGTTCCACCGTATACATCCAGTGCAGAAACGATGTGCAGTCCTGTGCTCAAAGACAGGGCGATCAAAGCTGTGGCGGCGGATCCAGAGGATACGGCGAGCCCATACTTTGCCTTCTCCAAAGCAGCAACAGCGGCCTCAAAGTTGTCACGGTTGGGGTTGGCGGAACGCGAGTATTCGTACTTGCCCACTGGGACCGAAGGAGCCAGCTGGGCAAAAGTGGTGGAAAGAGAGATAGGTTCGATCACGGCTCCAGTGACAGGGTCAATGGGGGCACCAGCATGGATCGCAAGGGTACCGAATCCGTATTGGGCGTTTGTTTGGTCGTCAATTGTCATGATATGTGTGGTAAATGTGTATAAATATGTTTAAGAAAACCTCCAATACCACTGTGATCGGGGCTCATCGTGAAATATATACGGTCAAGTCCCGTGATTGCTTTTTCAGTCGAATACTACTGTGGCGTCTTCAATTGGGCGTGCATGTAATCTAGATTACTCAGATCGCGTAATGTCACGTGGTATGGTAACTTTGGCAACATTGTGGAGTAGAGAATTGACATAATTCAAAACTTCGAGAGTGTCAAAGCATTCTTCTGCAAGGTTTTGCTGGGAATTGGATCGTCAATTAGGCTTGGGTCAGGTATTGTTTGTGATTTGTAATGTATGTGCGATGCAGTGATTTGTCTGCATTCTAGTCGGCAATTTTATCAAGGTATTGCGGATCGCTCGCGAGCTTGGTCTTGAACTTGGACCACCATGCGTCGAACGCTCTCATCGGCACATTCCCGTTATTATCAGCAAACCCGGAGAGATAATTGTAAGCGCTTTTAATGATATTATTGGCAAGGGCTTCGGTCGAGCTCAAGGAATTAGTGACTCGCGACGCGGTTCCCGCAGCGCTGGCTGCCTTGGAATTTTCAAGCGTGGCCTGTGCTTGAACAGTAGGCTCAATCAGAATGCCTATTTGCACAGTAGTGCTGGCAGCGGTCGTGGGGGCTTGGCCGCCCATAGCCATGTCATTGACATCTCCTGACTGGTTTCCGCCAGAGAAGTTAATGCCTCGAAGACGGTATATAGCGCTGGGTTTTGCCGGATTGATTCCACCAAGCAACTTGAATTCTTGGGATGGAGGAAGCAGAAAGTATATTAACGCCGTATAATTAACATCAACAAATTCCGTATCGGGGAGTAAGAATATCGTGATATAATTCACATTACTAGCATCCTCCAAATTGATCACGTATTTCGTGACGTCGACTTGCTGTGCAATCTGAACAGGCCTCCCTGAGCAAATAGCTCCAAACATAATGATCCTGATGTATATCTGATAGACGATCAGAATCGTTTTGAAACAACGTAACGGGTTACCCGGATATGTTCAGCCATGGTTCATCCACGACTTTTCGCGTATAAAACTGTTGTTTTCCCTCAGCTTGCATAGCCTTAATAGCACTACGCCTGGCTTGAAAGCGTCAGGCTACATCCATTGGCAACAAAGCATTGGTGCTTGTGGATGTAACTCGATGGAGCAGTATAGAAGATTGCCTCCAGTAAGCCGTGATTCGGTATATCCATGCTGTTCGCAGCAGAGATTACTGGGTTCCCGTGCCGTGGGCTGGCGATCGATACTCTGATCCTATATTGATAACGTTGAACATATTTTCCATCTTTGAAATGTGCTGGTAACAGCCCACGTGTTAGATGAATGTGGAAAAGATACTTCGTGACATTTCCCCTAATTAGACTGTAATGTGATACAAGTAGATCGTCGATGAAATGTAATTCTTCCACATGATCATCGCGGCGCGAAATTTGCCAAGTTCCATCCCCCTATGTTGGTGATGCGAGATTTATTGTTTACAGCCAACCGAGTCCCACCAAATTGACGTCATTCTATTTTATCGCATCCTTGTGGTCTACCCCTGGTCAGTGTCGCCTAAACCTATTATGTCTGAATCTCTTGCGAGTTTTTAAAGAACTTCACATACTACCCAGCTGGTTGCCTGTCCTCCTTCGATCATGCAGACAGGATCTTTGCCCTTGTAGATCAAATTGGGCTCGGAAAACGTTACGCTTTTGCGGTCATCTTGTGCCCCACAGTTTCCGTGTTCCCCCCAGCCCCACGCGTATACGCGATTATCGTCTGTTAGTACAAGCCCGTGTTCGCTGCCGACTGCGTACTTGAGGGCGTTGGGAACTTGTACATTCAAAAGCTGTGCGTGACTATTCTTACCGTCACTCCATATTTGGATCTCGCCATTCTCCTCATATATCACATGCACAGATGTCCACATTGATAATAGATCGATCACTCTCTTGTTCGTTTGATCGAAAGGTTTCCCTGTGAGAATTTTCCTGCCATACTCTCTAATCGAGTAAGGTGGCTGCAAAATCATGGTGGTATCTCTGGCCGCGGATATGAAATACTCATGCAACGTATCGATTCCTTCAAAGTCTAAATCTAGATTCAGCGGCCTCACTTTGTTCACTCTACCCAATTGCCCCTTGGAATTTGAACCCCAGCCCTTGAGCCCTCCCGATTCAGTTCGAAGTATGGTGTGCGACATGCCGCATTGCATCGATGATACATTCTTTCCAATCTCACCAAGTTTGGCGTCGATTCCATACGCCTCCCCCAGGTGATGTCCCAATTCGCCTTTCAGATTTGAACCCTTCTTGAAAGCAGTAAGACCATCACGGGATGCACAAAGCGCCATTGTGGTCTCCCAGCCACAAGCCACAACCTCCCAAGAACCGTTCCAGATATGCCTCCGGAAAACATTGGATGCACGATCTCCCGATCTCTCGGATTTGTCCAGATGGACAGATCTATCTTTATCTTCACCTGCGCCGAATTCCGGAATCCGGCCAATATCGCGTTGGCCATGGCAGTTATCCCCAGCACTGTATAGTATTCCGCCCGCGCAAAGTATAAAAGTGTGGTTCCCTCCGCATGAAATTTGCAAGGGCCTGTGCTCAATAGTATCCAGGATCACATTGCCTTTTTGGAAAAGACAAGGAACCAAACTTGATCTGTCATCAAATGTACCATCCCCAAGTTGGCCTTTGCCATTGGAGCCGCAAGAATACACCTTGAATGGCATCGAGTAGCTCACATTCAATAGGCGTTATTCATCTTCCTGCCCGAATAATTCATCACTAGAGTAAAGCCGTGCAGTATCTGGATCCTGTATACAGCTCCCCGGGAAGGGCATCGCTTCGATTACTAACCGGTCTTTCTATCGACGCCTGAGCTTGAGTTGTTGCCACTGCTATCTGACTCTGTATCTGTCTGAAAATGTCACAAGAATATAACGAAGAATTACACGCTGAGGAGCCCCAGGAGGATGAGTTCTTAGAAATGAACGAGATTGATGAGGTCGTTCCTGATGACTCCGCTCACTCAGAGCCTATCGATAACGAAGACGATGGCGATTTCGATATGGCCAACACCGAGACTTTGGAGATTGATATTTCCAACAACTCATGCGGATATTTTGATCAACATCAAGATAGTGTTTTCACTATTTTCAAGCATCCTCGTCTCCCATTAGTCGTCACTGGTGGTGGTGATGACACCGCGTTCATGTGGGCAACTCATACCCTGCCCCCTCGCTTGGTCACCGAATTGACAGGCCACTCAGAGTCAGTGATCGCTGGTGCATTTACTGCCGATGGGAACTTCGCTATCACCGGAGACATGAACGGGCTTGTCCAGGTCTACCGATCGTCAAAGAGTGGTGAGAAATGGACAAAGTTCGGCGAGTTGCAAGAAGTGGAAGAGGTATTGTGGATCAAGACCCATCCCCTGTTGCCATACTTTGCATTTGGTGCCACAAACGGCTCTGTCTGGGTATACCAAATAGATGTTGAATCCAAGAGTCTCGAACAATTGATGTCAGGATTTTCACATTCATTAGAGTGCAATGGAGGTTCATTCATCGAAGGTAAGGGCGAAGACGCGATGCCCCTCGTGACCATCTCCGAGGACGGTACCATAATCTCATGGAATTGTTTCACAGGAGAAGTGAATTATAAGCTTCTGCCCTCTGAAACCTTTAGGGGGGTCGAGAGCCCCTGGGTGAGTATTCTGGCACACAAGAACGCCGTGGCCGTCGGTGGTCGTGATGGCCAGCTAGTTGTCATAAATAATGATACTGGGAAAATCGTGCATTCACTCAAGACATTAGACAATGTTGAAGACGTCGCGGATCTCTCTATCGAAGCATTGGCATGGTGTAATGCACCCGCAAACAATTTGTTGGCAGTAGGTCTCGTCTCTGGAGATATCCTTTTGTTCGAGACTTTACAGTGGAGATTACGCAAAAGCATCAAGACTGATGATGCAATCACCAGACTCGAGTTCTTGAATGACACCCCATTTCTCATTGGATCCAGTATGGATGGAAAGATCTACAAATGGGATGCACGTACAGGTGAAGAAGTTTACGCTGGAGTCGGACACAACATGGGAGTTTTGGACTTTGTAATTGTTGAAAATGGAACAAAACTAGTCACTGCTGGAGACGAAGGTGTGTCCTTAGTGTTCAAACATGATGAATAGTCGTTCATTTTAAACTACAAATAGAGCAAATATAGGATGTAATTTATATTAGAATTGAGCTATTGAACACCTGCACAGATTACGCGTACTAATTTTTTTTCTATCGCTGACGCGTCTTTTATTCGACGGCTTTCATCGCATGCCTGTGCTAGCTGACACCAATATGGATTCACAAGGCAACAGTGACTCACAGGATGGAATGGTATCATATAAGCCTTCTTCCTCAGATATGGCATTCTATTATGAGCGATTCTTGCCCTTCCGGTATATCTTCCAATGGTTAAGTCATTCACCAAAACCTACAAAAGATTTCACAATGCGCGAGTTCGCGTACGAACACCGATCTGGCGCGTATCAGCGATACAATTCATTCTCAACATTGGATGATTTCAAAAAGTCAGTTGTCACCTCGAATCCGACGCGTTTCGAAATTGGCGCAACCTATACCGTAGATCCCAAGGAACGACGGAATATACCGAAACTGGTGATGAAAGCAGTTTCCAAGGAGCTAGTGTTCGATATCGATTTGACTGATTATGATGATATCAGAACGTGTTGTCAAGGAACAGATATATGCAAAAAGTGTTGGCGCTTCATTCAAGTCGGTGCGAAAATCATCGAGGCAGCTCTCCGCCAAGATTTTGGCTTCTCCAGTCTTGTGTGGGTCTTCTCGGGTAGAAGAGGAGCGCATTGTTGGATTAGTGATGCCAGAGCACGTCATATGGATGAAATCACCAGGAAGTCGATCGTGGAATACCTTGATGTCTTGGGAGCGAAGCTGCAAAAGTTCTCCTCAAATAAGCGGCCCTTGAACTTGAAAAAGCCCTATCACCCTCACATAGAACGCTCCTTTGCCATAATGGTTAAGTCATTCGAAAGTATAATACTTTTGGAGCAAGATCCTTGGCTCACAAGCCTGAGCACTTCCCCAGACGCAAATTCTTGGCAACAAACTGAGGTGTTGCTTTCTTTCATCCCAGACGCCGGATTGCAATCTGAGCTTAGAACGAAATGGAAAGAATCTTCATCAACGTCAACTTCAAAGTCGAAATGGGAGGATATGAACAAGGTGGCTTCGAAAGTCTTGAAAAGCGCATCACAAATAGCTGCCTTGAACGAGGCCAAGAAGGACATTATCGTCTATTACATGTATCCAAGGCTAGATGTCGAGGTATCCCGCCAGGTCATTCATCTTCTCAAGTCCCCCTTTTGCATTCATCCAGGCACTGGGAATGTCTGTGTTCCATTTGACCCTGCCAAAAATATAACCGACAATGTCGATGATGACGCATATGGATTCAACCCCATGACAGCACCCAACATCCGCAAGCTTCAAAATGAGTTAGAGACCTACGAATCGGGCTCTTCTGAGAGTGTATCCGAAAAGAAATTACACGATTATGAAAAGACATGCTTGAAACCGTATATTGACTACTTTGCACAGTACGTGAATGATCTCACCAAGATTGAGTTGAAAGGAGAAGGGGCGAAACGGGCACGAGAAGATGATAGCATGGAGTTTTAATATATTTATTATAGAGTTTTGATCAATAGGTAAATCACGTTCGCACGATGATTGATTGACGGTGTAGGAGTTTCGTCAAGAAAGAACCGCTTGATTCAGAGTCAAGACCATCATCGTGGAACCACTCCAAATACTCGAGCTCTGGATGATATACAACACTTCCAGTAGTCAACTGTATATTCTCGGCGGCTATGGAAGGATAGTGCCATCTTGGGATAAATATGAGGGTGGGGATTGAGCTATTCGACGAATCAGATTGGCCCAAGTCAACGGTGAGCTTGAAAAGGCCTTTTTTCAAGTCGAAATATGATTCCACAATGTCGAATTTTGTAGCAACAGTATACGGTCGAATTACGGCGTCAATGGCACGAACTCCGTCGTAGTATACACCCATCAGTCTCGTGGTAGTTGACAATTGCATGTTGTCAGGAGCGCCAGCCGATGAGCTAGCGGCATGCCCCATACTAGGCTCAGAGGATGAATGCAATCCAGATTTGACTTTAGCTGGGTCCGTGGCTGGGTCGCAATCGTCCTTGGACCAGAACAGAAAATCTTCATTGTTCCACCGATCTCCGTGTCGGTGGTTGTTTATTGATGTATAGCACCAATAGGTATGGCTCATCTGCAGAGCCTCCAACAGACTGCAGAGCACGTCTAGCGCTGTAGTCTGAGATGAAAAGTCGCCCACTTTGTATGCTTCTTTGTCGTCCATATCGAATGGCATGCCTGTTTCCGACATTAATACCGGAACCGGCCCCACGTTGGCGATGATCTCTTTTTTGATTTCGATAAATTGCTTCTGTATGCATTTTCTGATAGATTTCAGGCCAAGGCAAAGCCCGAATATTGGATTCAAGTACCGCCCACGCACAATGCCTAGCGTATCAACATTATACCAGCTGCACCAGCTCTTAAACATCAACGACATCCCGTCATAGTAGTGGGGGCACACGGCAACTTTGGAATCGATAATCTGACGAGCATCATTCTTCACTTTGGGCGGCTCCTCCAAAACTAGAATCAGCATGAACACAAAGGGATCAGGCCCCTGTTGTCTTATGACTGTTTTGAACTTTGCAAAGAAATCAATGAAGTAATTGTTGATAAACGTATCAGTATTGATCTTGCGTCCGGTAAACTTTGCTTGCATGATATCATGGAAATAGTCAGGTTTCATTAACTTGGTATGGTCCTGACAAGCGGAGACGCGACTTGCGGGATCAAGATTGGTGAATTCCGGCAGTTGAAGATAAGAATCCCATTTCCATATGCCGTGCTTTGCAAACATACATTCACCGATGGGCCACTCGGGGCCACGTTTCCAGCCATATTCAAGGTCGACTTTTGAGGCATCATCCGCAGAAAGCCACGCACGGACGCCCTGCGGGTCAACAATTTTTGAGTTAAATTTTCGTGGGCCTGTTATTGAAATCCGATACTCATCAACTTTGCAAGGAAATCCCATGCCAAGCCTCATTGCATCATACACAGATGGAGTGGTGCCCACTCGAAGCTGGTGACTCTTGGGTATCTCGTCGATCTGACGGTATCCAAAAAGGCCAGGATTGGGTTCGTTCATCAGCTCGAATCCCAATATGGTGCCATCCTCGATCATATCTGGTAGAGCATTGTTTATGGCTGCCCACACATGATCAACAGAGCCTAAATAGCGATTCTGTAAGTAGTCTTGAATGTTTTCTCCATTTATAGTTAGGAGAGGGAAATATTCTCGGCCACAAAAGAAAGCACTGAACATCATCAACGATGCCAATCGCTTATAGTTGGAAGTCCACATCATTTTATGGTAGGTGTCAGTAGGAGGATTGGAATCGAAGCGAGACTCGTTATGCAAGACCGCCGCCTCAGTGACTTCGAATTTGCGTGGATCGAGTCCTGCGGCATAGAGCGTCCACATAGGCGCTCCGGATCCACCTGAATACCTACTCCACACATCCTGATGTGTTTCCAAGATGACATAGATGCCTCCGACACTATGAATTATTTTTAGCATCTCGATTGTGTATGAGATGAAATCGTCATCATATTGACCCGGTCCCTTATGTTCAATTGCCTCCCATGTCATTAGATATCGAACGACATTGTAGCCCCAAGACTTGATACGCACGAAATGCTCTCTGGCCTCTTGTAGTGGGAATGGGCGGCCGACGAAAGATACCTCCTTACCGTCAAAGAACGAATCATCCGGATCGCTCGGATCTCCAGTGAGAGAGGTAGTCTTAGGATTTAGTGGCAACTTAGAAGCCCCATCCATATTGATCCCCTTCAATGTGACTCTTCGGCCATCTGACCTAGTAAAGTTACCATCCAGATCTGAGCTCAATGGTGCGCAGTTCAATATTGAATCGGATGTCACATTGTCATTCTCAGAGGATATCACGGTGGTGAATTTGCTTGACAGTAGCTGTCGTTCCATTCCTTCGGATTTGCAACTATTGATATGTAACTTTGCTAAAATTTCTGCAAGCAGAAGCATACATCTATTGCTATCTATATATAAGGCGCTACGCCGCAATGGCCGCGATTGCTATTACCACACTTAGTCGCAAACATCACGTGAACCTGATCTCGTATACCCGTGGCTGATGTGCTGGAGTCGTATAACCAAAATCTCGGCACCATTCAAGAGTTACCTAATGCACGCCTCTTAGCATCCTGTTGAGAACTTAACCTCCATTCATCTTTATTCTTTGCAAATTTATCAAAAAGAGGCACAATTTTCCTGCCACGCTTTGTCTCTGAAATTGTCAGCAGATCGGCTACTTTAAAATATGAGGGCGCCAATTCCGCAAGCCATTGCGGTTCAATGATCGTAGCACAATGCATATACTCTTTCGAAGTAAGTAGCAATGTATGATACAACACATACTCTGGTGATTTGCCAACGAGTGATGAGGACGGGTGTAGGAATACTGGGGTGTCATCATTGACTGTCCGATACTCGCCCTTTTCTGAGGGGTCTCGTTTGGCCAGGTGCTTGAAATAGCCTGCGGTGAAAGCTTTCCGCACTAGGTCAAGATTCGCACCGCACGAATCGATCCGATTTCTCGATCTTTGCATGATCATCACTAGCTGGCGACGGACTTCCTGCGCCCTGCGCATGCTTCTTTCTTGGATATAATTGTTCGAGCACCATTGTGAGCTATAGTTGTTCTGCTGCCAAGTCCTGAAGACATTTAATAGCGTCAAGTGATCGCCATGGGGATGGGTGAGCCGTCTTTTCCGCATGTCAGCGTCATTCTGCTTATCTTTGGGACGGAAGAACACGGTTTGCACCGAAAGCATCGCCACAATACTGAGCACCTCATCCAGGCACCCAAACTCCACTGAGATGAGTAATGTCTTGGCCAATGCGGGCTCCATCGGGAGCTCTGCCATTTGGCGACCAAGAGCGGTCATCAACCCTTCGTCGTCGAGCGCCGAGAGAGTGTACAAGTCGTGAAGCGCTTTGAGCATCGTAGAAGGGAGCGGAGGGTCCATAAAGTCGAATTTCAACATGTTATTTATGCCCATAGCCTTGAGCATCAAAATGGTGTGTGAAAGGTTCTGGCGCTGTATTTCAGGGACTGTGTTTGGCATCATCTCATTCTTGAACGCGCTTTCTGTATACAACCGATAACATTTCCCTGGACCCGTTCTGCCTGCGCGACCAGCTCGCTGGTTAGCCTGGGCTTGGGAAATGGGCAGAACCATCAAGGTGTCCATACCAAGCCTCGAATCAAAGGCGTTGATTTTGACAAACCCAGGATCAACCACATAGTAAATCCCATCAATGGTAATGGAAGTCTCAGCGATATTGGTGGCAAGGATAACTTTGCGCGAGCCTGGTGGAGTGGGCTCGAAAATCCGACTTTGCATCTCGGATGGAAGGGCTGAATAAATTGGCAAGATGATTAATTCCGAAACTGTATCCCCAAGGATTTTCATGCGCTCACTCAAAATTTCACAACTGGTATCGATTTCGTCTTGACCAGTCAAGAATACAAGGATATCACCCGCGGCTTCCGCCATGTGTATCTGGATGATGGAGTCGAGCGATGCCGCCAAGTAATCCATTTCAGGCTTGTGCGTGTATAGAATCTCCACCGGAAATGTACGGCCGGGTATTGTCATAACCGGACATGCATTGAAGTAGGCGGAGAACTTACCTGCGTCAAGAGTAGCGGAGGTTGTGATCACTTTGAGCAGAGGGTTCTTTTCTGCGGCAATCTTGAGCAATGCAAATAGCACATCAGTTGCGATAGTCCTTTCGTGGGCCTCGTCGAGCATGATCACCGAGTACCGACTCATCAGAGAATCTGACAAAATCTCTTTTTGAAGCATACCATCTGTCATGTACTTTATCTTTGTGGATGGACTAGTTTTGTCGTCGAAACGTATCGAATATCCAACCTCTCGGCCTAGAGAGCAGCCGACCTCTTCGGCTACTCTCTTCGCAACGGATGATGCTGCAACTCTTCTGGGCTGCGTACATCCAACCACTTTATGCTCGCCATTTTCTCCGATATTGAAGCCTTCTTCCATCAAGTACTGAGCTATCTGTGTCGTTTTTCCCGAACCGGTTTCACCAACAATCACTAGAAATTGGTTATTTTTCACGGCTTCGACAATTTGCAGACGCATTCCAAATACTGGAAGGGTCTCTCTCTGTTCTTTGATGGATAAGGAAACCCTCTTACCATAAGATATGGCTGCTGTTTTTCCCTGCAGCTGTTTCCATTTCGATGCAAAGTTGGCATTTGCCTCGCTAACGCCGAGTTCGCGACTGCCAGCCGCTGAATCTAGCAATAGAGGATCACCCTCTGCATTGCTGCTTTGATATTTGGTCGATTTTTCCGTCTTTCTCTTTTCCTTGAGCTTTTCTTCCCTATATTCATTTGCCAATTTTGAGCCGTTCATTGCTGTTCTTGATAACGATCCTTCGGGGTTTTTGAATACCTGGATCGATTCAAAATCCACACTACTTGATGTTTGCCCTTTCAAGAAACGCGGCTCGGCGCGGTTTAGTTCGATTTCGATCTCGACGTTTTCTTCTGTTGGTAATTCATCAGTACGAAAGGCAGAGTTCGGGTCCTCCGGTGCGCCTGAAAGTTCTGGAAAGTCTTCTGCTGAAGCTGCGCCGGATGCAATCAATCTGTTTATTTCCCATCTTTCGGGTGAAGTCAAGCGCCTCTTGGTACCAATACCACTCTGATTGCGGGCTACGTCCCGTCCTACGCGATCCCCGGACCCATGATTTCGTCTTGTATGCTCAAGCTCTTGTCCAGTAGTCTGGTCGATGTCACGCATTGATAGCGAGATTTTCCTTTTCGGCGCTCGAGCACAATGAGGTTTATTATTATCTTCAGAAATATCATCGACTTTGACATACACTGGGGAATCTATCCTCAATACATCAGAAGGAGCACCGATCCGCTCGCCATTTACTGATATGCGAGAAATGTGGCAGAGACCAATTGTGGGAGGGTATGCGTTCATGAGCCTGACAAAAGCTCCGTACGTCGTCAAATTGGTAACGCTTCCGCGATAGACTCGCCCCACTTCTAGAGGCAAATCAACTTCGTTTTTTGCACGCTCTTCGCGCCTCGGCCTTGACTTGTTCTCTGTGGGTTTTGGCAACTCCACCTTTGCATCAGCCATGCACAATCCGGTGTATTTTGAAGCACCGGGCGTCAGCGAGGTGGCTGCTTTTTCTTCAATATTCAAGATGGCAAAGCATGAATCTATGAAACCACGTGGGAATTCACCCCCACTATTCTCTAGCATGACCTTTCTAAACTCGCCTGCGACGTCTGTGGATGTCTGTAGCGAATCGTAGATTCCTCGAACATATGCCGACACCGATCCATCATTATCACTGACCCCCAAAGCAAATTCTATCAAGGTTTTGAGATCGGTGGGAGAATCATCTGTCCCTGTTTTGCTTCTCTCCATGCGCGAGGAAAGGTATCACCAATAATTCAAGATGTGCGTCGCAGCGATGTAATATACAAAAATGTTATATACAGGAGCTGTTAGTAAGACCGGAAATTGACCACCTTATAAGTCATAGATTCGAAAGGAAGATGACGTGGAGAAGACGATGATCTTGGGACACAACTGTGGACGGAACCCCAAACATGGGTCGAACTCTGTGGAGAACACAGACTTTTGAACGCTGTCTGTAGAGGTAGAAAAAGCAAAAACAAATTCTCCCGGGGGAGAGTCGAACTCCCGATCTCAAGATTACTTTGAGTGAAATCATTACAGTCTCGCGCCTTAGCCAGCTTGGCCACCGAGAGGATTTTTTCCGAGCTAAAATTTGACCAAACCTCAAAAGATAGTTTTAGATACGTGGAGGCTCGGGACAGAGACGAAGGAACCATGTCGCCACATGGCAGTGCTTGAGGTACAGCAACTAGAGGGAGTTGAAAAAGGTTAAGATTTTACCCATGAAGCAAAAATCAAGAGGGCTCGATTAGTTACACGATAGTTTCCCGAGCTTGTAGAATTTATTCCCAGGTATGTACCATCTAAATATTCCTTCAAGGCAAGTTCAGGAAAGTAAGATTGGAGCCGCTTCTACGCACAGTGAACCAGGCTTCTCGTCTAGGTGCCTACCATACTTGCTAAAATTCACCCTTGAAGAGAAAAAGGATAATAATTCTCCTCGGAAGCTCCTGCATCTACCCTTGACCGGTTGGGATTACAACAGGTTATAAGCTATTTTAAGCACAAAGATCAGCCCACTTAGACTTTGTGTAGTTGACCGATGCCGGGTTTTGAAACCGTTGAAAAGACCCCTGAAAAGTTTAAAAACAACTTCGGTATCCACTTTTTTCCAGGTGCTCCCATAACTTTAAAATGCAATTCCGTCTGTCTGTTCTCGCTATTGCTGGCTTCGTTGCCTCCGCAATCGCCGCAGACCTCCCGGCTATCGAGATTGTCGGCAACAAGTTCTACTTTTCGAATAATGGCTCCCAGTTCTTGATGCGTGGTATCGCTTACCAACAGGATACTGTCAACACCAGTTCTAGCTACGTCGACCCTCTCGCAGATCCCGTCTCTTGCAAGCGTGATATCCCCATAATGCAGGAGCTCAATACCAACGTTATCCGTGTCTACGCGCTTAATGCTTCTGAGGACCACACTGTCTGCATGCAAATGTTGCAAGATGCAGGGATTTACGTCGTCGCCGATCTTTCGGAGCCCAAGCTTTCCATAAACCGTGAATCTCCCGCTTGGAACCTCGAATTGCTCGACCGATACACTGATGTCGTTGACAAATTCTCCAACTACACCAACATCTTGGGATTCTTCGCCGGTAATGAGGTTTCGAACGACAAGAACAACACCAACGCTTCCGCTTACGTCAAGGCCGCCGTCCGTGACACCAAGGCATACATCAAGGCCAAGGGCTACCGTCTGATACCTGTCGGGTACTCAGCCAACGATGACAAGGATATTCGTGTTTCTCTCGCTGATTACTTTGCTTGCGGTGATGCTTCTGAGCACGCTGATTTCTTTGGTGTCAACATGTACGAATGGTGCGGAAAGTCTACTTACAAAACCTCCGGTTACTCGGTCGCTTCTGATGACTACAAAAACTTGGGCATTCCGATCTTCTTCTCAGAGTACGGCTGTAACGAAGTTCAGCCTCGTTTGTTCCAGGAAGTCGGCACAATTTACTCCACTGAGATGACCGACCTTTGGTCAGGTGGTATTGTGTTCAAGTACTTCCAAGAAACCAACAACTACGGTTTGGTCTCCGTTGTCAACCCCTCCTCTGTCTCCACCATGCCTGGCTTCAGCAACTACAAGTCTGAGATAAACAACATCAAACCGTCCTACGCCCGGTCCTCTGCCGCAACCTCAATGCTGGTCACCGCCTGCCCCACAGCCACCGATAACTGGGAAGCAGCCACTGTCTTGCCTCCTACCCCTAACAAGGAAGTGTGTGACTGCATGGACGCTGCAAATTCGTGTGTTGTTGACGACTCTGTCTCGTCTAGCGATTACGGTAACTTGTTCGGCATTGTCTGTGGTAACATTGACTGCTCAGGAATCGGCGGTAACGGTACCTCTGGTGTTTATGGTGCTTACTCTCCCTGTGCTGTCAAGCAACAACTCAACTTTGCCTTGAACCTCTACTACAATGCCAACGGCAAGTCTTCATCTGCATGCGCCTTCAGTGGCTCGGCTTCCCTTCGCACTGCCACCACCGCTTCTTCGTGCAGCGCTTACTTGTCATCTGCCGGTTCCTCCGGATTGGGCTCCTTCGCTAACCTGGTTAACACCGCTCGCGGCTCGGCCTCTGGTTCTGGTTCTGGCTCGAAATCTGGTTCGGTCGCTTCGAGCTCGAACTCTTCTTCCTCAAAAAAATCTAATGCATCAGCCAACAACGGCTCCTCCTGGATGTACCAGGCTATCGTGGCTGTTGCCGCCACCGTGGGCTTGGCTTTGTTTTGAATTTGTTCTCTGTAAAAGACGTGTAACTTGTATTTAGACCATATATGTGAGACTATAGACCAACACAAGCTCGGAGGCGAGGATATGAAGCGCTTACGTACGTAGAACAGAACCTGGCGGAGTGTTACATTGTTCCCTTTTTTGAACGTGTAACTTGTATCAAGACTATAGATGTGAGACTATAAACCAATGCAGGCTCAAAGGCTGGAAACTGCGGTTACGCACGTGGAGTAGAACTCCGAAGGGGTGATATCTGATTTTTTGAACTTGTAACTTGTATTCACGACTTATTCAGCTAGACACTATCTAAATGTGCCGCCAACGCAAGTCCAGGAGAGTAGGATGAGAAATACTGTTACGTACGGGGAATAGGACTCGCTGGCGTCCGGGCGCCCGCCATACCTGCTACGACCCAACCTTGACACTTGGCCCCAGGACAATCATAAAGCAGAGTATCACAGAAAATTAGACAGAAAAAATAACGACCACCCAAATCGTGAACCAATACCTTTCCAAATACCCAGGAAGGAATCAATCTTGCACAATTCCAAGTATACGTTTACTTCTTACTTCACAGCACACCACGTTGCTGATATTCCGCCGACCGAGCTCGAGTTCGGCAATAAGTCCCAAAACACCAGCACCGCAATAGTATCGAAAATATATATGTTAGTAGTGAAACGGGGATGTCAAGCGCGCTCTATACAACACCGATGATTTCTACTTGCAGCGATAGTCTTGGTTGAAATACCATCTGCATTACGCTGATTCAAAAGCCAAGAATCATGTACAGAGCACGATTCTCCTGAGGAATGAGACTCTTATATACAAGCAACGGGGTGTCTCCGTGTTAGTGGACACTTGCAACGGACACGAAGCCATGTCATTCAAACGTGGGTTGGTCAAATCAATAAGCCATGTCATTCAAACGTGAGTTGGTCAAATCAATAAGCCATGTCATTCAAACGTGAGTTGGTCAAATCAATAAGCCATGTGAACTTCAATTGACCAAAGTCAGCCATTGATTTGCAGTCCACCGATAAGTTTTGTCCATAATACACGACCCCAAGTCCTGGAGGGCCGAAACAAATCGCCACCTTTAACTACTGAAAATATTTGACCTCAACCCCCATAATGTCCAGAGAAGATCCCATCAAGGCTGATAAGGATTACAGTTCAATATTGAACGAGCAAATCCCTGTCATAGAACTGACTAGTAATTATAAAGATGCTATCGACAAGTATTTGCTATTGGAAAAGCAGACACGACAAGCGTCCGATTTGGCGTCGTCGCAGCGTGTAATTGAGAAGATAATCAAGACATTAGTCGATAACGAAGACTGGCAGTACTTGAATGATTTGATTGTGGTCTTATCAAAGAAGCACGGCCAGCTTAAAACAGCCATTCAAGGCATGGTCAAATTCGTGATTGACAATTTGAGTGAATTGGATGATTACAATAAAAAGCACCTTGAGCTCAAAGTTAAGCTTATTGAGACCATTCGTGCCATCACCGATAAAAAGATTTTTGTGGAGGTTGAACGAGCGACGGTTTCTCGCATATTGGCTGATATATACTTGACACGCTACAATGATTTGGACAAGGCCGTCGAAATCTTATGTGGCTTGCAAGTCGAGACATACTCTCTTATGCCATTCAGCGATAAAGTCGCATACATCTTGGAGCAAATGAGATTGACATTGAAGAAGGGCGATTTCGAACAGGCAAAGATTCTCAGTCGCAAGATCATGTTGAAGCTGTTGAAAAACTTTGACAAGGCAGATGACTTTAAGGAAACTTATTTGAAGGATATGATAAGTATCTTTGTGCATGAGCATGAATATCTCGAAATTGTTAGCAACCTTATGATCTTGATTGAGATACCACAAGTGAAAAGCAGCTCCATGGAGCTCAAGGATCTCTTGATCGATACCATCTACTACATTACTTTGGCACCCCACGATGCTCACCAGCATGACTTGGTGCTTCGTCTCAAGGCCAACGCTACGTTCAAAAAGGAAGCCCCCAAGCCCATATTCGAATTGTTGGAAATCTTCACAAATAACGAGTTGATACACTGGTCGGAGATTGAGCAAGCGTACAACCAAGAGTACTTTTCAAAGTCCGCCATATTCAAGGAAGAAGCAAACTACAAGAATTTGCAGAAACGGATTGTCGAGCACAATTTGCGCGTCATCAACAAATACTATCAGTGCATCAAGCTAGAGCGATTAGCCAAGCTCCTCCAATTGCCTGAAGATGAAGCCGAGAAAAGCGTGAGCGAGCTCGTCAACAGTGGCATGATCTCTGCCAAGATCAATAGACCGCAGGGAATTGTGAAATTCGAAATCGGCAAGGATGGCACACTCAAGGCGCAGCAGAGTGGAGGTCATGTGAATGAGGTGTTGAACAATTGGTGCTACGACATGGACAAGCTCTTACACGAGGTTGATAGCATTGGCCATTTGATCAACAAGGAAGAGATGATGCATGGGATCAAGCAGAAAGCCTAGGCATTACTGTATAGCGAAATTCTCGGAAAAATAAAATTATAAAAATTGTTAGCTCAAAGATTCGCTGGCAGTTGATCAGAACTCTTTCAGCTTGTTCAATGGGATTCGGACTACAACAAACAGTACACTTGTACAACGACGCACATTCAAATTATATTTCACATAGCTAGTGAGCGGATCAGGCCAACGTTGCCATGAATCCAGCCATAACAATCCAGACCAAGCTCTCAACAAAGCCGCCCTCATACGCAGAGCTTGCTCCCGACTTTTTGGACAGTTTCGCGGAACTACCAGAGCCACTCTTGGATGAAGATCCACTACCGGTAGTGCCGGGAGTGTTTCCAGAGCTGCCGCTGGCGTCATTGTTGCCTGCGTCTTTGCATGCCCATTGCGTGTCACCCTTGAACCCCTTACCGGTTGGCTTGGATTTTCCCTCGATAAACTTCAATGCTCCCTTGGGAGTGTCAGGCAAATCCGCAGATGCTTTCCAAGTGTCACTGACTGCAGGACATGTCGAATAGGGGAGATCCAATCTAGCGCCACCATCGCCGCTAGGGTTTTTAGCCTTTGCATACTCCGCCTTGAGGTTCTTGAAATCATCATTGGGAGAAGCAGAGCCATCGCTGCCAATCTCAACCAAACCAAACTTGCTGTTTTCCTCACTATACTCGTACACCATACCACCGGAAAAAACACTCGACATCTGGGTAGAGTAGATCAGCTCAATCTCCGTGAAGGGTCTGGGACGGTCAGTGTTACAACCAAACTCAGACAAAAAGATGGGGATAGAGTATTTTGAATACGATTCCACCTTCTTGTCGTACCCGGAGACTTGGAAAGATGATCCTGATCCGCACCAAGAGTAGTCATTAACGGCAAACATATCCAGTCTTGCGTTGGCATCGTCGCCACAATTGAAGTAGAGGGCAGCTTCCAATCTGTTCTCGGCCACGTCGGCGGCCGAGTATCCAGTGGGAACCTGACGCAAATTGTTTCCCTTCATGAAAAGCTTCATATCACGCACAACTGCCTTCACGTAGGTGGCAGTGGCGGTCGTCTTGTCATCGTTGATTACTTCGTTAGCTGCAAAAAAACCAAGGGTGTTTGGATACTTTGCAAACTTTGCCACGGTCGCAAAAACTTCAGTCAAATACAACGTGTTGTAAGAGCACTTGGCATCAGCGCGCGAAATCGATGCCTTGGGGGTATTGACATCGACAACAACGTATATCCCAGCATCGTCCAACATCTTCATGGTTTCATCGTGATCGGCCGTGTTGTCGACCGAGTATACACGAATGGTATTGATTCCCAAATCCTTGAAATTCTTGATATCACGAGCCAAAGTCTCTTTATTGGCGATAGGATCAATCAAATTCGACAGTCCACCAGGCTGGTAATCGAGACCACGGATATAGAATCTGGAGTTGCCTGCCCAGAAGGCATTACCCTTGGTGGTGATGGGGGTCAAATCAGCAGACACAAGGCATGACAACAAGCTTAAAAGAGTGATTTTGGAGAGTAACATTTCTAATGGAGCAAAAAAAATGAGAGTTATGGCAACGAAAGTGAGGATGGGCGGTGTTCAGAGACTAAAAGTAATACCAAGGACAACTCACCACACAGGACTTCGATTGGGAAAGTTGGGGGGAATATGGAATGCAGCGGCATGCTTGTGTTTTATAAGCGACGATTGCAAATGACCCAAAAATAGATTACACATGGCAAGTCCTCCTTAACGAAACAGACGATCCGATTGACGCAAATGTTTAAACTATGGTCCGTCACTCTACAATATGAAACTTTCGAAGATCGCGTGCGCAGATCCGAAAAAGCGGACGAATGTGCTAGACAAGATGGGAGTTACCCTTACAAGGCGAGTTGAGACGTATACTGTCAAGTAAGAACCATCACGGGAAGTCATTGCAATCAATCAACGGGCAGCTGAACCAGAAACGTCGAGTTCAAGGCGACGTGCTGAATGGGGCATTCTCTGTGAAAGCTTAAGTTTATACGCCCCACCTCGATTTCTTTTTTTTCCCACGCCAAGCGTGGAAAGTCGAGGCCAATTCAGGACACAGGAATGTTAAATTTCCGACTCACCAATGGATTGAGCTGGGCGAAATAGGCCGAGAACTTGGTGTAAAGCTTCATCAAAGGCGGTGCCCAATGCCTCCTTGGACTGATGATTGCCGCTTACCATGGTTAGGGAATTTGCCTTTTGATACATGATTAGGGAATTTGCCTCTTGATACATGATTGTGCTTGTATAACGAACGAAAAGCTGTCTAGAATTACCTTTGACGAGACGTGGTTTTTTTACCACTCTGCTTAATCAATCGAAGGCGCCTTATTCTTCGTGCTGCAATCCTAATATTATGCGAGGCATAAGATGAGATGTTGCTGACTCGCGCGTCTATTATTCCTCACGATACAACAACGACTTTGACGCGCTTGATCGAATTATGCATACTCAAAGTATGAATAGGGTTCACATCTAAATATATATATCATACTCGGGACAACATTCCAATTGATATTATACCATATCAGGCGATTTGGGAGCGGAATAAAGTTTCAGGTATTATCATTTGTCGTCAGACCAGTTTGCGAAGCGCGTCGAGCCTTTGAATGTCGGGTAGAGCACAAGTTTAAACTATCGCAGCTATTATTAGCCCCAAGCGGTCATCATGATGTTCACGAATGGTCCTCGCTTGGTCCTAACTCTGGCAATGTCGTACCGGTAATAGCCACAATGCAGACTCGAACCGCCGACCATCTTCTCTCGCACGTGCTGGTCGTATTATTACATAATCACTCAGGCATTTCAGACAATGCTTCTAATTAGGCGTCGTTGACTCGACTTGAACGAGCATACGAATGGCATCGCAGATCCATTTCCTTGACATTAAGGGGAAACCTCTTCTTTCACGAGACTATAAGGGAGACATACCCAGTAATACGATTGATCAGTTCCCTCTTTTGTTATTGGAGAATGAGTCGCTCTCAGCCAGTGGTGAATGTCCACCGTTTGTGAACCATAATGGCATCAACTTTGTCTACATTTTACACAATAATTTATACATTTGCGCCCTCACGCGAAGCAACGATAATGTCCTAGCAATGGTCGTCTTTATGTCTCAGGTGATCGAGGTGTTTACGCTGTATTTCAAGTCTCTCGAAGAGGAATCAATTCGTGACAATTTTGTCATCATTTATGAATTGCTTGATGAGATGATGGATTTCGGTGCTCCACAAACTACCGACACAAAGATTTTGAAGGAATACATCACCCAGGATTACTTCAAATTGATCAAACGCAGTGCTAGTCGCGTCGTTCAGCCTCCAGCCGCAGTGACAAATTCAGTCAGTTGGCGAAAGGAAGGTATCACATACAAAAAGAACGAGGCATTTTTGGATGTGGTAGAGTCCATTAATATGCTCATCACAAGTAGTGGCCAGGTTCTCAATTCCGAGATTTTGGGTGAAGTCAAAATCAAATCTCACTTGAGTGGGATGCCTGATTTGCGCTTGGGTCTCAACGACAAGGGCTTGTTCGGTGGCAACTCACAGGCCGAGGATGGACTGGCGGGAGCCACCAACTCTGATGTCGAGATGGAAGATATCAAATTCCACCAATGTGTTCGTCTTTCGAAATTCGAGAATGAGCGCATAATATCATTTATCCCCCCTGATGGAGAGTTTGTTCTCATGCTGTACAGACTCCTGGCCGCACAGTTCTTGATGAAGCCTTTGATTCTTGTGAGCTGCAAAACAAAAGTTCATAAACATTCAAGAGTGGAAATCCTTTGCCTGGCAAGAGCACAGATCAAAAAGAAAAGCACGGCGAATAATGTCGAAATAATCATTCCCATACCCGAAGATGCCGATACTCCCAAGTGTACTCCCGAGCATGGCCTGGTGAAATGGATCCCGGAGAAGCTGTGTCTAGTATGGAAGATAAAGTCATTTGTGGGTGGGAAGCAATACCACATGCGAGCCGAACTAGGATTGCCCGCAGTCAATGATCCGGAGGAAATAGTCCCCAAAAAACCCATACGCGTCTCGTTCAACATTCCTTATTTCACAACATCAGGAATACAAGTCCGCTACTTGCGCATCAACGAACCCAAACTCCAATACCAATCGTATCCCTGGGTTCGTTACATTACTCAAAGCGGAGACGATTACACGATACGAACCAAATAGGTCAAGTGTTGGATGCGGGATCGGACTACCAGGCCGGACGTCACGGAATATTCACGGATCGCCCTGAACTGAATCATTCTATATCAGTAGTTAGATACAAAGACAGACTGGAGCTACAATCAATTCCATCATCAAGACCATGGATGTGATGTGATGGGTTTGGTAATTTCTTAGCATGCACATGATCATAATCTTGTAAGAAAAAATTGTGGAAAGTTGCGTAATTAGGTCGTAATCCACGTTGAATATGAGCTCAAACGCGAGGGAAAAGGCTTCGTCTCAACGGTATCAACAGAAGGTCGCACATGAAATCCACAAAGCAATCGACGCGGCTGATTCGATCGCTAGCAACTTACTTGTTGCCAACAGAAACTATTTGATAAAGCACATCTCAAACCTGAAAGACCTTTCCAGTCAAGTTCTAGACATTTCCAACAAGCGCGATTATTACCACAACAAGCTTTTGCGTCTTCTCAGAGAACTCGCTCCAAATCTATCGGAATCTAATACTACAATGCCCCCAACTGACTACACTGGCCCTGACCCATCCCAAATTTCAAATAGATATCATGCGACATTGTATGTGCGGAAACGCCTACTTCGAAGCAGCGCGAATCGCGCAAAAATCCGCGACATGATTGCACATCATCTCAAAGCACAGTCCGAATGGCAAGCGACTCGACAGGACTTGGAAGTCAAGTACTTGGACAGTGTCCGAGAGATGGAGCAACAAGTCGCCCGCAAATCAGAGGGATACCATCCTTCGAAAATGCTAAAGATGAAGAAGGAGCTCACGGAAACACGCTTGAAGGAACTATCCGATAATTATTCTAAAACTCTCAGCGAGAAGGATCAGGAAATCTGGCGGTCATGTCGTGCCCTTAGCATGCAACTGGCCCTCACTTTACGCGAGATGAATGCCCCATTCTTCTGTACTGATAAAAAGTTTCAGTATCCACAACTCAAAGAGGATCAAGAGTTTCTCGTTGCAAGAATTCAGGACGATCTCGCCCAATCGGCTTATCGGATAAGGTCATGAAATCGGTGCCAGATATAGGATTGATACTGACCTAGAATTGAACACTTGATTGGATATTGATCTAGAATTGAAAACTCAATTGGACTTTGAATTAGAGTCTGGTACCGAACTGGAATTGGACACTGAGCCACAATGGACTCCACACGCTCCTTTCGTAAAAAAGGTATGACGCTACGATGATTCTTGCGTTGAAAAAGTCCTTTCTTAGGACACAGGCGCGACGCCTTGATCTATAGGGGTCATGAAAATATACAATTAGAACGATGCAAAAACCAATGATGAATTTGATGCGGTCGCGAGCGTCTCTTGGAGCCAGCTGCTTCCCGAAAATCACAGAATTGTTTGATTTAGGCTGCATTGAGATGAAATGCGCTTACTCCAAGTCGGTGACACATCCCAAGGATGCATCGCTCACCAACTTTGAGTACTTGGCCAAAGTTCCCCGAGGGTAACGAGGAGCGGGAGCAACCCAAGACTTTTTTCTCTCGGCCAATTCTTCGGGCAGCACCAAGACGTCGATCTTGTTTAACTCGGCATCGATAACGATAACATCGCCGTCGTTGACAAGAGCAATGGGACCACCGACAGCGGCCTCAGGCACGATATGGCCAATGAGGAATCCATGGGATCCTCCCGAGAATCTACCGTCGGTCAAGAGAGCAACGTCCTTACCCAAACCGTAACCCATAACGGCAGAACTAGGCTTCAACATCTCGGGCATCCCGGGACCTCCCTTGGGACCTTCGTAACGAATGACGCAAACGGTCTTCTCGCCCTTCTTGATCTCACCTCTCTCCAAGGCCTCGATAAACGCCATCTCATCGTCGAAAACGCGGGCTGCACCCTTGAAATAAGTTCCCTCCTTACCTGTGATTTTACCCACAGCGGAACCAGGAGCAAGGGATCCTCTGAGGATTTGCAAGTGACCAGAAGGCTTCAACGGCTTGGATACGGGATGGATAATCTCTTGGCCCTTGGGTAAGTCCTTTACTTTCTCCAAGTTCTCCTTAATAGTCTTACCAGTCACGGTATATTGGGTACCGTCGATGAGCCCTTCCTGCATCAAATATTTCATGACGGCAGGCGTTCCACCATACTGTTGTAAGTCGGCCATGACATACTTACCAGATGGCTTGAAATCAGCCAACAAGGGAGTAGAGTCTGAGAGGCGCTGGAAGTCATCAACAGTGAGAGTGATATCAACAGAGGATGCAATGGCAATCATGTGCAACACAGCGTTGGTGGAACCACCAGTGGCGATGATGTATCGAATGGCGTTCTCGAAAGCTGTCTTTGTCATTATATCACGAGGTTTCAAGTCAATCTCCAACAAGTGCTTGATAGCGTGACCAACGTTCTCACATTCGAATCTCTTCTCAGCTGACTCGGCAGGCGCAGAAGACGAAAACGGCAAGGACATGCCCATGACCTCCGCAGCGGAAGCCATCGTGTTTGCGGTGTACATACCACCACAAGCACCGGCGCCAGGGCAAGCATTCTTGACGACATCTTCACGCTGGGCCTCGTTGATCTGGCCCGAGATGTATTGACCGTAGGACTGGAAAGCAGAAATGATATCGATTTTTTCGGGAATGTGCGCTGATGCACCACACGAGGGACGACCGGGCATGATGGTACCACCATAGACCATAATGGAAGGTCTGTTGTGACGGCCCATAGCCATCAATGTTCCAGGCATGTTTTTGTCGCATGAAGGGATCGCAATGTTAGCGTCATACATTTGGGCCATGGTGATGGTCTCGAACGAGTCGGCGATAATTTCACGCGACTGCAATGAGTAGCGCATACCATCAGTACCGTTAGTAATACCGTCGGAAACACCAATAGAGTTGAATTGCATTCCCTTAAGACCTGCCTTGTTGACAGATTCGGTACAAATGTCATTGAACTTCATCAAATGCATATTACAGGGATTGCCAGACCACCACACAGATCCAACACCGACCTGTGCCTTGTTCATATCGCTCTCCGAGAAACCTGTGGCGTAAAGCATGGCTTGGGACGCACCCTGAGATTGCGGTTGAGTCACAATTGAAGAATACTTATTGAGGGTCTTCTCTCTAGAAACCGGAGACGAAGATAAACAACGACGCCAGGAAACAGCTCTTGCATGTTTGGCATATACCGCCGAGTTTGCGAGAATGCTCATAATCGATGGAGTGACCGCAAAAGCGATAAAGCAGTCTGTGACTGAACAATTCTCTCCAGACCGAAGCACGTGATGCATTGCTATAGATCTGTGACCAGGAAAAAAACCTTCCAGGCCGACCAATCAGCTTCCACCTTATGTCATCAGAACGGTGTCTTCAAGTCCGGCGGGCGGTATATTTCGCCGGTTCCGGTGTTCTCGTTGGCAATTTTTATCAGGCAACCTCGATTTTGAAAATCTGGTGGATTGTAGTGCTCGAGATTTTGTCGCTGATATCGCTTCGATCAAGAAAAATCTTCAGTCGTTATCTTTGCAGCGCAATTTATCTATCTGACAGTAATTCATGATCGTCACCTCTTGCATGATAACCAGAAAAGATTAGTGGATCAAGAAAGCCTTTTCTTGTTTTTGATCAATTTTGCGTGAAATGTATCTGAGTTCGGGTTTCGTCGGTCATTAAACATATGTAAGATTGTTTGGGATATGACACCGCGGGGCAGAAAATCCATCAATTTTCGCCGAGTCACAAATGTTATTGCCTCATCGGTCAAAACGATGGTTTAAGCATCGTGGACCCCAGATGCATGCGCCCAATTTAGAATCAATTGATAACAGGCGTTTCCCCATCAAGAGATGCGCATTCAAATTTGTTATCATTTTTTGCTACGGCGTTTGAATAGCATGGCAGCTGCAGCCGCGGATGCTCCGAATTTAGATGTTATCGTGGATGTTTACTTTCCAATGAAAATCTTCCGGCTATGTACCTCTTTCGGGAAATTAATTTCGCAGCCATTTTCCGAGATAGGCTAGATAGGGCCGTCACCCTCATCAAGAGGCTATGACATCTTCATTCCTTTGACATATATAGGACGGAAGGCCAGGGAGTTGCGTGGGGAATCACTTCAATTCAGATTCGTTCCCTCATGCGATTCTCCATTCCTCTTGCTATCGTTTCTCTTTCAGCGTTGGCCCAGACGCAGCCTTTGAAAGCTCGCCACGACAATGATGATTCAACATTATCCTCTGATAATAATCTTATACCCAGTATGGGTAAGCCGTATGCTGTGTTCCAGCCTAAAGCTGTGATTGTGAGCATGTTTGCCCCGGAACGGGAGCCCTGGTTCAAAGCCCTTGACTTGGTGCACAACATTACCTTGCCAGGCCTTTCGCCTCTCTTCCCGATGGTTCACTGCACAACAAACTACTCAATCTGCCAAATCACGACGGGCGAAGGTGAGATCAATGCCGCCTCGACCATCACTGCTTTCGGATTGAATCCTCTCTTTGATTTGTCAAGTACCTATTTCTTGGTCGCAGGAATCGCTGGTGGTTTCGCTGAATACACCACTATTGGAGGAGTAACCTTTGCCAAGTACGCAGTGCAGGTTGCCCTCGAGTACGAAGTCGCCCATGCCGATTATGCAACCACCAATTCATCATGGCCCGAAGGCTACTATGCATATGGCACTAAAGGTCCAAACGAGTATCAAACCAAGGTCTACGGTACCGAGGTGTTCGAATTGAATGAGGCATTGGTCGATCGCGCCGTCAAACTCGCACAGTCATTCGATTTGAACAATGGAACTGAAGCCAACGCAAAATTCAGAGCATTGTACAATGAAACCGCGGCGCGATCCTTGCCGCAAGTGACAAAATGTGACGTCCTCACCTCTGACGTTTACTTTTATGGAGAGACTTTGAGCTCGTACTTTTCGGATTATGCTCTGATGATGACGAATGGTAGTGCGAAAGCGTGCTCAACAGCGCAAGAAGACAATGCAACACTCGAGTCACTTGTGCGATTGGACAGTAGCGGATTGGTTGACTACAGCCGAGTAGTTGTGATGCGCACCATCTCGGATATGGCCACCCCACCTCCCTCACTCAGCAACAACACCGTCAAATTCTTTGATGAAGTCAGTCAAGGTGGTGCGGGCGCGTCGTTCGCGAACTTGGTCATCGCAGGAGAACCGTTTATCCGTGACATTGTCGAAAACTGGGACAATGTATATGCTGAGGGCACTTATGCTGCGGACAACTACTTGGGAGATGTCTTTGGAACTTTGGGCGGGGATATGGACTTTGGAAGCGACTCGTGGAAGGAGTAGCTGAGTTCGCACCAGGTAAATCAAGGGACGAGAATATATAAAACCGAGAACAATTTTGTACAAATTTGCAGCCGAATTCTTTGATACAAATGACACAAAAAATAAATTGAGAGCGCCGTCACAAAATGTCACTGTTTCATGTGCAGTACGATGTCCAAGGCGTGTCTGCGGCGAAAAGGAGACGAATCAAAAGGGGTACGGAGTCGGAACGCCGAAGTCAGCGAAGGACAAGCATGGCACAGAAAAGGCTTTTGAAGGAGCATGCACAGTATCAGAAATCCCCCACAGATTTTCCCGAGATTTTAAAGATTGGGCCCCTTGAGAACGATTTATTCCAGTGGGAAGCTGCGATTGTACCCAAAATAAATACTCGCTACTATCACAATGGATCCTGGAAGCTTGCGATTCGTGTGCCTCGAACATACCCAAAAGAGCCACCGTCGGTGAATTTCATGCTGCCAATCATTCATCCCAATGTGGATCAAACAAGCGGCGAAGTGTGCCTTGACATTCTCAAGCCAGACGCATGGTCACCCGCTTGGAACTTGCGCTACATCGTTGAAGCGGTGCTTCTGCTACTCGAAGAACCGGAACCAGATTCGCCTCTCAACGTAGATGCTGCAATCATGTACAGAAGTGATCTTGCGGCATTTGAAAGCATGGTTAAATACAATATGTGGAAACATAAGCAGTTGACAAATGAAAGGAACGACAGTGGCAGTCGCCTCAGCGTAGATTACAAGCCACTGGAGATCTCGTCTAGTTTGAAAAAAGACGCAAATCCAAATCTGATAGATACGGTTGGTGAGGCGATCAAAGACGTTCAGTTGAGTAGAGAGAGATCTGCGTCGCGAACGCCGGATGTCCTGTTAAAGGAGCTACGAAAAGTGGGCGATCAAGTGACGAAACAATTTATCGAGAAGGCCGAACAAATCTCACGGTACCGCGACGACCTCGATCCAGTGAAACGAAATGTGACACAAGCGGTCACCCGACAACTCGACCAAGTGCTGGCACTGGTATTGGAACGTTAGCGTTTGCATGGTTTCGCACACGCGCACATAAGCTTGAACTATCTTTACGCTTGACTAGATATATATAGAAGGAAACAATGCGAGTGATGGCACAAGAATTTTCAACGTCGGTAAACCGCTACCGGCCACAAAGAACCTTTCCTCAGAAAATCAGTTTTCACGCGAGAAAGCTCGCCAATTTGTGATCTTTTGGCATTTTCCTCTCGGCGATATAACAAGAGAAAATGACCTGAATCGATCGAGAATATTCGCCTGCATATAGACTATATCCGGTATTTACAGCCAACAGTGCGCGTTTTGGCAGCTGATCCGCGGACGTTTCTCTGACAAGATCTTGAAGCAGCGCCCAAGACTCATTCGATATGCCTGTTGGTGAGCTGCGTCTGGAAGTGCTACAGTGGCTCAATACCACTTTGTGTTTGGAGTATAAGAAGGTCGAGGAATGTGGTACCGGCGCTGCCTTTTGCCAGTTGATGGATTGCATCTTCGGGAATGTCCCGATGGCTCGAGTGCGATTCGGCAAACTTACTGAGTACGATTCAACATACAATTGGAAGATCTTGCAAGCACAATTCACTCGCCATAAAATCACCAAAGTAATCGAAGTAGATCGCCTTGTGAAGTGCCGTCTTCAAGATAATTTGGACCTACTCCAGTGGTTCAAGCGCTTTTGGCATGAACACGGCCAAATCTCTGACTATGATCCCCGAGCGCGCCGACGTCTTGTTTCGGCGTCTTCAGCAAAGTCACCGCCCGTTGTCAATGCTCCTGTGACCCCATACACAGCCAAGATGCGCCAAACGCTGTCCTCTTCAGTAAGATCAGCCTCTGGAGGCGCTGCCACTCAGTCGCGCACAGTCTCGGGGAACAATGCAGCTCAGGTATCTCGTGTGCTGTCTTCTGGCCGCCAAACCCCGAATTCGAGCCAATCACTGGAGTTACGCGTAAAGTCTCTTGCCGATCAACTTAAATCCCTGCAACAATATACGGTATCGTTGCTAGCAGAGCTCGAAGAGCAAAAGCTGAGGTCTCAGAATGCGGCCGCAGAGTTGGAAGAATACAAAATTCACGCTCAGGGGTTACAAGCGGAGAAGAATTTCTACTTCAATAAGTTGCGTGAGATTGAACAGTTAATCGATTATACAATCAACGCAGTTAAACTGAATGGCAATCAGCGCGATCTGCCGTCTGTTGTACCAGTCTTGTCCCAAATCTTGTCCATAGCGTATCGCACCGAGGAAGGATTCGAGTCAAATGGCGGGGCCGACGAGATGGAAATAAGTATGCGCGAACATGGCACGGGATCGAATGATCTGTTCTGAGCGTGAACGTCCACAATTAAACCTGCTTTGCCTTTTTGCTTGCGCAAATCCGACGCACTCATTCAACAATGAAAATTATGATGGTGTTACAGGATTTCAGCCCGAACACGAAAACGCTATCTACCCCAGGCCACTAACAAAGAATGGAAAGTATATTGCTACTACAGAGTGGACCCAAAATTCGCTCATTCGTTGGGTTGAGAAACCCCAACATTACGATGGAGAGCGACTACACCAAGAAACTCCTCGCTTTTGGCTTCGCCCACTTGCAATTTCAAAACCTCAACCAATTGGTCTCAAATCATTGACGCATTGCTTTCGAACATTCCCCACACTAGGCCAATCTACACGGTTGACATTGCCAAAGTGTTAATTTGAGACAGACGCGCGGGGGAAAAAAATTTGAAATATATGAAAAAAAATTGGCGCAAAAAACACCACTTCACCTCTTCAAAGACCTATTGGAAGTGTTGTACCACAAGCTCGTTTTTGCTCAAAACCTGGCAAATCCTACGATTCTTGAACTGCGCCACTCGCTTTGGCTGCACCCTTGCTATCTGTGAGTGAGCTTCCACCCCTCTCATTTATTCACCTGACAACACCTTCGGCACAATTACTGGACCCCAGGAGCGCCGCATGCTGGGCGGCGTAGCCACATCGGTGTCAACCCTACCAACTCTCCTGCGCGAATTCGTTCGCAGAAGGATAAGTGAGGGCGAGACTGGCCGTTTAAAACACGAACTCCGCTGTGAAGCGTGCGGCAAGGGGTACAAGCACATTTCGTCCCTCGCCAAGCATTTATGGGAGCACACGCCTGAATGGAGAGTCACACGCAAACTTCTGATGCTGAAGCACCAACAAGTACAATTGCTAGAGGCTGCTAGCATTTTGGTGGGTATGAATATGGCTAACACGAACGGCCTCGCTGAGCAGGAGAGCAGTATCGCGTACGAGCACAGACATATGCGGCGTTACTCGACCCTCGACAGGATCGATTGCGGAAACCACAATGCCAACAACAACTTGCACGAGACTGGCCAATTTCGGCGGAACGCTCGTCGAGCGTACCTGGCGTCACACTATCCATCGCTGGGCTTGCCGCGAAGATCCAGCGTCGCTCTCGGACACTCACCCCAGGTATCGGCCAATGCCTTTACAATACCTGACACCGGGTCCCTGGCTCTTGTGAGTGACGACGACGAGTAGTTTTAATAAAAATACTCATACTACACACGCAAGCAAATCCCGCTCAAACTGTACATTTAAGCAATGAATCGGCCAAGCCATATGTGCAAGTGATAACAAGAATGCCCCTCCTGGAGCAAAAGACACACACCACCACGCCAGTCTGTTGTCAAAAGACTCACCACGAGGATGAGGACATATGCGTTCAGAGACAAATGAGATACGCGGGTCAAGTTCGGATTCCCGAAGCACACAGATCGGCGAGATTGCACTTTGGTGATGTAATTTGTGGCTTTCTCGTGATGTCGGTGTAGAAGCGTGAACAGCCCCACTTGCTAGACTCGATAATAACCCACATTGCCAACGTAATCGTCACGCGACAAGCGTCAAAATGCGGCGGTAACCTACAAGCATCAAGCCTGCCAAATAAGCTCTATACGTCTCCATAATAATTGATGACAACATATAAACGCATTGCTCAATAGCGTCAATATTTGCCGATTTGCGCACTAGTAGAAAAACATCCGGTCATACGTCACGCATTGAATTTTGCGCGTCTAGTTGCCTGCATAGCAACAAGAATTAGTGTCAAATGTGTCAATGCCATTTTGTATGAGATGTCTCAATCTAACCCCGCCACTGATCAGGTAGTTTAATTTCATCGAAACGTTTATTTTTATTGGTCCGTTCGTATGCTATGCACCAATTCATGTGCTTACCCAAGCGTTTGAGGCGGGGCACACAACATCTCGTACAGCTATATCAGTGAATATCTAGGAACCTTGCCAAGAAGATGAGTTGAAATTATGAGGGTACGGTCTCAAAGTAATAAAAAAAGCGGACCCCGCCGAAACGTCATCACCGCCACAGAAGTCTAAGCCCCACATATTTCGCCACGCAAGTGAACACGACCGAACGGGCCCGTTTAACGCCGACTTCTAGACAGGTCTGTTGTGTGGTGGTGCATTACACATGTCAATAATATCAAGCTGTTTCCTAGACGGGGGAGAGAATTGAAATCGATCGTGCTGTGTGCCCGACTAGCTCATATTCTAAGGGGCCGGCTTATCAACGTTACTACATCAAACGAAACGAATCTTTAATGCGTCGTTTCCAACAAGGCTAGGTCGTATGCCATCTCAGGTTAGCTCATTCTTCACTGCACCTGAAGTATGCAATGATATATCGGTGGCTCACACTGCAAAAGTGGCTGTTCCTGCAAAATCGTCGTATTTAAAAAAAAGACGCTCACGTGACAAACCGCCTCTGATGAGAATTTTTTCGCAACAGCACCTGTGAACGTTTCTTCACTAGTACAAGTCGATAGACGCTGCGAAGCAGCATGCAACTTCTTTGTCGTAACCTCTGGCGCGAGAGATTGTGCTTTTGTTCAATCTCTATAACAAACATCCTCGCTATGCACGAACCGTATTGGCAAGTCTTGTGAGGCAGGGGGCGATCCTTAGTGGTCGCTGTGGTTGTGTGTGGCAGCGTCGGGCTTGGAGAGTGAGAAAAGTGCATCATAGTACATTGAGAAAATCTATAACTTCTCAGTGTCTCCAAGAACACAAACATTCGTAGTATTGCTATCATGTAGACGCGAGATTTTCCATTGATTATTGGATTTAACTCTAATGAGTTGAATCGGGATTTTCAGAGTAGCACTAATTTACGACAATCATGCTTGATGGGGCAACTGTTTTGGTGGCGAGAGGCGACCTGTCGATCCTTTCGAGCGGGGAATTCATAAAAACTTGAGCGCAAGAGCGAGGATGGGTGAGGTTTTCAATACTCAATCTCGAAAGATCGGCATGGTTGTAATTTCGAATTTAAACCTCAATTAAGATTCAGAAAAGCTAGAAATGTCAAGATTTGAACTATATCAACGGAGGGATGGGAGTATTTACAACAAATTACAGGTAGATGACGACTGGAGAAACCTGCAGACGATTAGTGATCCAGATCATGAGATTCACCAGTGATGATTTCACCTGTCAAAGGCTGACTAGCCTCGAATTTCAATTTCAACTGCGCTTGTTGTATATGGTCGAGCTCATTCACACGCTGTTTTTCGGTCAATTCACGCTTTGCTCGCATACGGGCAGCGTCTTTGATGGGGCCTTGCCTCAAACCATCACGTTCCTGACGTTGCAGCCAGTTGATAAATATAAAAGCCCCTGCGGCCGAGACACACGAGAGTGCTAACGTCACCTTACTAGCAGTAGACATCTGAAGGGTGAAGGGCTTTGAGTATGATCCGAGAAATAAATCAATAGTCTCATGAAAATCACACGTGATGTGACTCCCGATCCCCGGCTGCAAAGATTCTCGGATGGTCAAATGTAGCAGCCTGTGCCATCACACAAGCAATGCTACGTAGGGTCAGATCGTATCAGTCGCAATCGAATTGCGTGTTGGAAATAAGGAAGTCATGCAAAATCAGGGTGCCAGTAATGTTTATCGGAAAGTGGAATATTAATCGGCTACATTTCGGACAGGTTTCATGGCACCAAAGACCGGGAAACCACGATGTCATCAGTCACGAACATGAAAATGACCAGAGATACTCGTGAGTCTAATGGATCCCAAATGTTGTGTGATACTTCTGACACTCGACTGGAAGTTCTCCCGAAAACGTCTCGGGATCACGTAACACCTTTTAGGTGATCTTCATCAGCGTATCCCTTACTCATAAATCTTGCGATCGATGTCTTCAAACGATCACGCTTAGCGCTATTGTAGTGTGATACTGACATCTAGATCTGAATCGGGGTCTTTCCGCTTCAGGCACACTGCCCCGAAAAAAAGCTGCTTCGACCGCCGCGGCCGCCTTGTTGTCGACAACTACATTCGCACAGAGTCGCCTGCAAAAAGCTTCATTCCACCCCTCTCTAGTCTGCAGTCATCTGTGGGACCTTTCAGTCTGTGATACGCTTCTTTCTTACAGTCACCCATAGGTTCTCACTTATCTCGCTTATATTAGCCTCTGCTATTGTTAGCGTTTATGAATCAGCACTATCCAGGTCATCCTGATGTCGACCACGGTGGATCGGTATCCCCTAATCGGCCGACGAGACATGATCAAGATTCCTCAAGATGCACAGGCCCCGGATCCGTCCCGGTTTCCGTCCCTGTGCCTGTCTCAAACTTAACAAAGACTTTACTCGAACTGCTGAATCATGTCACTTATCCCTATTCCTCGGGGTCTTTTGATTCTTCCGCCCACCCCCCGCCGACCGACACGTACGGTCTGTCATTGAGCCACAATTCCTTCGGAAGCCAGCACTCTTCTGTCTCATATAACAGCCAATTCGGCCCGCATCCGTCGTCGTTGCCTTACTTTCCGGGCCCCCTGCTGATGAGTATACCGCATTCCGTGGGCCATCGTATGCCGCCCACGCTAGCTGGAAGGCGTGACTCTGTTCCTTACGTGCCTCAGAATCACTATCCGCCACATATAATTAGCGGCCTGTATTCGAAGCCCATGTCGGTTCCAGTACCGTCAACAACCCCTAGCCATTACAGTTATAATGGTTCTTCGCATGCCAATGGCTTCATCCCGCAGCCACTGCAACCGACTACAACAGTTCTGATGACCGGCGCCACCCCGAGCGTGAGCAGCGCGTATAATCCCAGTCGCAGCAATACCTACATTCTTCCTAAAAGGGTCTCACCAGAAGCCTCCAATAATATACACCCAGCGTACACGCTGTATGCCGATTTCCTCGAGCGACTCAATATGGAAGAGGGACCAGACGCTCATGTCAATATTGTTGATTATCCAGTGCAAGATTTGATAAAAATGCTAGCATGCCTACTCACGAAAATCATTGAAGCAAACGACAAACTTCACCCAGATCATTTTGATAAGACGCTTGCAATACGGCAACGGCTCAAACTACAACAGCGCGAAAGACACGCTGCAAAAGTGCATGCCGTCATGGACCACGATTCGCATCAGGATCATTCCAGTGAGGTGATGCCACCCGCTCGCGTTCAATCAGGCGCGATAGTAGAGGTGAACGATGCTGCAACGCCCACGGAGCTGGAGACTTCTGCTGATTTCCAAGATGAAGAACTAGAGGACGAGGTCAAGAATCGCTACCTTGCCAACGTTCTAGCGTTTCATGGAACCAATGTTCCCGGCATTTCACTTCAAGACTACCTCACGCGCGTTCTCAAGTATTGTCCAGTCACAAACGAGGTCTTTTTGCTGTTGCTTGTGTACTTTGACCGAATAGCCAAGAAGGCGAACCAGTTACAAAGTCAGGGACACTCGAGTGGGATGGACGTTGATCTTGAGGGAAGTGCCGCGGGCAAAGAGGACGAGCAGTTGTTTGTAATGGACCTGTACAACATACATCGGCTTATAATAGCGGGTATCACTGTTCTGAGCAAATTCTTTCTGGATATCTTCTATAAGAATTTGCGATACGCCAAAGTTGGCGGGCTCCCGCTTGAAGAGCTCAATTACTTGGAATTGCAGTTTTTATTGATGTTGGACTTCAAGTTGATGGTGAGCGTGGAGGAAATGCAAAACTATGGCGATCTTTTGCGCCGCTTTTATCTAAGAGAGCAGGCATCCTGATTTGATGTGCAACTCAAGAAAAATTCCCCGCAATTGATACTTGCAGCAGCAAGCAAGCAAACTTTGAAAATCAGGATTTTACAGGATTTATGTCACCTTGATTTTCACTAGCGGTTCGATCGATGCCGCTAGGTTAGTTCGCAGATTTTAGGCCTTGAGTAGGGTTTAAATGGTTAGCATGTTAAGTTGCTACGTCATGTTGCCATGTGAACTACTCTCAACAGTTCCAACACGACGCCGTGAAGACAAGCCGCAGACTTGAGTCATTGCGTCGGATGACGACAAAGGCGGCATCTATTTCCACGAATTCGGTTGAATGGTGCATGTGTTGCATACACCGACCCCAGGAATGCAACCACGGTAGTGGCTTTTATTCAGCCCCGATAATATCGCTTGGCAGGGAATGTCTGCGGGACCACATGACAATAGCGATGTTTGGTGTCGAATCGGAAATTGAACCGAATAGACTCTAGGCCGGTGGGAAACCAAAAAACGTACGTCACTTTGCCAGGAGAGAACGCCTACTTGCGATTTCAACCTTGAATCTGTCCGCAAGGTGACCATATCCGCCACGCCAACTTAAAGCCGACGATAGAAAATACGATGCAAGGGAAAGATCCTTACCGCCTTGCAAGGTTTTCTACATAGCTGCATGACGAAGACGTCACGAGCGGCCGATGATATTTTCCGCGCAATGCACTAAAATGGTATGGAGGCGGACGTGCATCTGCGAGCACCTCCAAGACCGAAATTTCTGTTCCAGACGAGGTAGAAGGAGAAAAAAAAGTGTCCCGAATATTATTACACGCTATAGCCCGCCTCCGGATTTGTCTGTGAAACGCTCACTAAGCACACCTTTGGTCATATTTTCTGTGAGTCCTGTCTCTGGAATTTGGAATCATATATAATGGATCAAGGCTCTCGCCAAATCTCCTGTCACGATTCTTTTTTCATCCAACCAGCCGATAAAATTCTTATCAAAATTTGCCCTGACTATTGTCGCCAAAATACAGACTTGGATTTCACGTCTTGCATCTATCTGCTCTAGCATTATTCATACTTGCCCCGTGTCTCGAACATGTCTCACTACAAAGCTTATACTGTTCTCCCGCCTATATATCAATCATGCCCGCAACCTCTTCCCAGCATTCGTGACGTCATGTTGCTGATCAACGATGAACAGCATTACTACCCCCCGCAGCCACAACCGCAACCGCAACCCATACCTCATGGTATATATGGAGGGCGCCTGGCGTCGAGCTCCGTTTCTAGCACGTCACTGTCCGTGCATCTGTCACTATCGTCGGGCCCATGCCTGCCACCTATCATTCCTCATATAAATTCATCATTCGGTCAGCTGCCGTCACTCCCTTCGCCCTACACTCATCAGCCGTCATATTTTGCGCCATCGCCGATATACCCTCCCTCACATGCTGTCGACATACTGCCCGTTCAACACTTGGGGCATGGACACGCGGGCGAGGAGGATCCCTTGACAAAACGCAAAACCCGCAATAATCTTCCGAAAGAGACGACGCAAATGCTTCTAGGCTGGCTCCATATGCATTTGGCACACCCTTATCCGAATCTGTACGAAAAGCGACAATTGATGCAGATCACGGGTCTTAACCAACAGCAGTTGAGTAATTGGTTTATCAATGCACGTCGTAGAAAGATCAAGCAGATTATTGCCGCGTAGACGGAATACTCCTAATTCCGGCAAAACCAACACACTACATTAATGACACCTTCAATTTACCATAAGATACTATCAATGACACCTCTAATTTATTGGGCCCCCTTGTCTAGGAATAAACTTTCAGAAATAATAATCCGCCAATCGCAAGTAGTATGTGTCACTCAGTAATAAAGCCGTCTCTTGGCACTGTCCAGAAGTGACATCAGCAACAATAGTGTCGCGCCACTAACAGGCCATTAGCGACAAGTCATACGTTGGCATGGAAGTCAGCTTGCGAGGCGTGCCGTTGAGTGAGACATCCGATACTGCATAAATATACCCCGCCTTCACATTCTCGTATTTGTCGTGACACACACGGCGGAAAAATGGACACAAAGACGGCGCTAAAAACACGGAGCGAGGCACCGGTGCGCAAATAAATCACAATTAATTCGGGCGCCGGTACCGGCAACAACAGTCTTGTCGTTTCGGTTTGCTCCACGACGGAACACTCAGGGGTGAGGCCGGAGGATGATATGCCTCTGACGTTTTTTTTATGCGATCGGCTCTGATTGTCATATAGGTGGGTACATCGCGTAAATGTTTGGTAGAATGATCTCATACCGTTCCTTTTGGAGACGAGACCCACTGAACCTGAGCCGTGGATCAAACTCGCTGTTTTTAAGCCTTAGATCTCAACAAAACCTCCTAAATCATGTCCGTTCGGCTAAGTGCGGATGTAACGCGGAGGAGATGAATAAGATCTTTGTTTCCGTAATTGTTTCAAACCTTATTTTATCTCACTGTCGCCGACAACAGGAAAAAGGATGCAAGCATTCTCGCCGTGCACGCAGCGGTTTGTCCCCGCTCGGCGTTCTCCGTTCAGAACAAGACATCAGGCTGGCTTGGCAGTTGGGCCCCTTGGCACCACTCACTCTGCGTGAAAACGAGCAAGTTTCGTTCATGCTTGCTCGCTCGCTTCTGCTCATACATTTGTGACTTGCAGGCGCCAATCATTTCCATATGGTGTTAGGGTCACGTAAACTGTACCCGACACTGAAGACTCACCAATATGCTTTGATCGGCTCTAGAATTGAATCAATTGTCTTTGATCTATTGTTGACACGGGATTTACGCTTGTGTAATTATGTAACAGGATGTTGCTTGGGTTATGCCGTGCTCGATTGTCATTCGGTAGGCCGTTCCGCAATTGCCGTTCCGTCTCAATAAGTCCTCTGTTTTGAAACAATGACTCCCTATTTTTGATCAATGACCCTTGGATCACTCTCAAGACTACATCTGCAGACATATTTGAACTCGAATGTGGCAGCATCTCCACAATACCACGATACGCTTGCGTTTACGTGTACATTTACGATGGAGCCTATGCGTTATCATCATGAGGCCCATTTTGTAAAGTCTGGCCAGGAAAGATTTATACGGTCAATTCTATCACACAATAGTAGTTTTCCCAATCTTCAATGATATCAGGACATTTACCCCATTTGCGATTTGTGGAAGCAATGTGTCAAATGCGAGCGGAGCGCAATTTCCTTCTTGACAAAGAAGTCGGCAAGTAAATAATTCGGAGCGCCCCCGACGCATGAATGGTTTGGCGTTGGCACCAGCCGTCTCCTCACGAAGAAGACATTAGAGTGGAGGCCGAGTTTTTGCGGACGCCGGCGCTACACGTGTCATCGGAAGGATAGCAGTGCCAAGTTTAAACCTAGACTTTTCTGTTATTATAAAACCACGTACGGTATCTCCAAATAATATTTGGTTACAGCACAAGGAATTCGGCCGAGCTTTGTCTGCGAATTGGATAGATCAATGAAACATGTCGCCTATTTCTCGACGGCACAGGCGAGGGCCCTCTGAATTGCCATAGAGTACCTGGATGAGTCATGAATGACGCACATCGTCTGGACCGGGCATGTTATAGATATTCCGGAACGTGGATCGACTTCGACTTGAGTCAAAGTCACTACAATGTGGCATGGATCTACGATATGGTCGTTCCGTGTATTCGGTATTGATCCCGCGGGGGCTTTCCCTCAGCCTCGAATTGTCTTTTATATCATCGGACAACTATTGCTTGAAATTGAGCTTGAAATATTTTGTCGCCTCAACCGGGCCAGTAGAAATATTTTGCAATGTCCCCGAAGGTCTATTGCTGCGTCTTTCACGGCTAAACAGGTCGTTAGCTGATTTCGCTTCAAAGCAGAAGAATAGTACAGAGCATCGGGGCGACATCGTCGGGCTCAGCTGGGCAAGTGAACTCTGGAATAGCGCTAAAACATGGCTGAGTTTTAGAAGTCTGCTAACTGGATTTTCAGCAACTCAACGATATCTGCGAATCAAGCAACATTGTCCGGCTATGTATGCCTCCTGTTAAATCTGAGCACTAGTTTGGCTCTATGCTTAGATCAAGCCCCTCAGGTTATCACTATTTGCTATCTGTATCGACTTTATTCAATAGCTTCTGGCTCTACGGGTCAATATCGTACTGCATAGAATCAAACTAGGGGGTTTAAACGCGTGTCGTACCTGAGTTTGGTCATCTGTTGCCAATGGCTTCGACCGCTGACGCCCTCATAGCTGTCCTGCGGCATGTTCTTGACTGCGTCCATGATTTAAATCGCATAGAATATGTTAACAGGGGCCGCAAGTACAGATACGTCAACGATCAGTTCCGCCGTCTAAGTGACGAAAGTAAACATTTGGTGGTGGACCCTCAAAACCCCCAAAGCAATACTGCCATCTCTTCGGCTTATGCCATTCTACATTCGATCGATGACGGTCTTCTTCTCCAGCAGTTCCCCAATCTTTGCCTTGGGATATTGGCCGTCGCCCGCGACTTGGAGGCCCACCGCTGGTTCGACGAGGGAACTGGCCTGGTAACTACTATGCGTGATGCGCAGATCGATCTTGATCCATGGAAAGCAAGGGCTTTACAGTACTCCCGAGCTATCACCAACGATCATTCCACGAGAGGCTTCGATATCATGGTGTACGCCAAGCTAAATTTCCTCTTCACAGACCATCACATCGGCAATAGACTCAACGATCCGATCCTTGTCGATCTCGTCGAATCGCATTTCGGAGAGGAAGCATTAGTCTCATCTTCAGTGCTTGCAGCTATAAAATGCTTCGTCCACTGGGGCCATACACAGGCGATTCTTTCAAGGCTCGGCGTTCCGAACGTGATGTTATCAAGTGAGATTGCGGCTGCGTTTGACCTGTTTCCTCAAGTGAATGCGCGATTCAAGTCGCTTGCAGCGCGAAGATTCCCCAGTGGCACGTCACGCTACTATCTTTTGCAAAAGTGCATACAGCTCTTGAGGACCTGGCCATTCGCAAAACTTATCCCTTTCACACAAAGCAATAAGGCGTCTCAGATACAATGGCTTGTTGATCTATGCACAGATATACAGAGGGATCCTATCAAATACCATTTACGTGCCGAATCGAAACGTTTGAGCGAAAGTCCGGTCAATTTGCGCGAATTGCAGGGTCAAACAGAGCCCCAGGCGTCATTCTGGTTATCATTTGCGGCGTTGATGTTCGATTGGTTCGATGTGCCCAATGCGTCTTGTGTGCAAAATGATTCGCGCTTGCCCATAGTCGACAGCAACCTCTGCGAATATATCGATGAAGTATTGGGTGAAGGGTATTGCGAGGAGTTGAAGAAGATTAAAATCACTATCGATTCATACGAGGCAAAAGGTTGGGAGGCAGATGATATTGTAAATCGCCTCGTTGGCGACGACCCTTTGCTCGAGGCTTTAGCCGCTTTCGATGCGCTCCCCCTCTTGGATGTCCCTTCATTAGCTTTGGGGGCTTTGTAGGTCAACGAGAATATCATGCACCGATTCGGAACATTAAACACTGATCACAGCCAACCAGCTGCAATAACAAAGCCTTCACGGTTAATGCTTATACTCAAGTGTTATTCAAATCAATCCTGACAGAACACTGATCAGGCGCTGGTCTACATGCCGAAATCCATCGGCGGTTGCGTAGTGGCGCAGAACTGACCGAGATAAACATGCTCGGCGCTATCTTAGTCTTCGTCCCAATTTCAGTTTGGAGATCCTGGTTCATACCGTATACTTGAATTTTATTCTGAAAAAGTCCTTGTTCAACCCGAGAGTTAAACAGGCCTCGGAGCCGCAGGCCATATCTGTCGTCTCCGGAGTGGCCATTCCGGTCTATTGGTTCCAGAAAAGGGTTATAAACTTGCTCTATCGTCACAAACGCGGCTCAAACCTAAAAAGTTTCTCGAATTAACCTTTCCGTTATCTTGGTCGAATGTTGCAAGCCGGTGAACGGATCTGAGTCGACGCGCCCCCAACACCCCCCGCTTTATGACCTGAACGAGGAAACATCTTGTCGCTGCCGACTTGCTTTATCCTGTATATGGTGCTATCTCCAGTATAAACTTCAAAGAGCATAAGCTTGATCATGCAACCGACTTGACCAAGGCGGCGGTCGCCATTGACTTCCCCTATAGGAATTGCCTGCATGATCATACGCGGCTTTGACCAGATAATAACACGAGTTTTTATGTATAGTCCGCGAGGCGCTGCTGCCTTATTGATGCTCGAAATCAGGTTTCAGGTGCATGTCGGCGATCTGAAGTGGCGGTTCGGGCTGATAATTATGCCTTCAATTGACATGATACTGGATGCTCAATATCAAGTTGATGATGGCAGGGGCGTGGAGATTCGAACTCTCATCAGTGTAATAGTGTCACAGGTTGAATGGATTTATTTAGATACATTCCGCACGTTTATGACCCGTTGACTCCCCAATTAAGCACGAGCCTCGTAACAGTGGTACTGGACTCGGGCTAGGATGCGTCAATTATAGTGAAGTGCAAAAGGTCTGTACAAGTGCGGTATGGCGCCACTGGGCAACGGAAATAGTTTCCGAGGATGTACTCTCGGGCCGAGGAACAGCAATACTTATTCATCACTTACTATGGCGTGTATTTCTTTTTGGATTGGAGGTTGACAGCTCTTATCTTTTATATTACAGCCTACTTATGGAGATCTGAGGAAGTTTCAGCTCTTTCTGGATGGCAAATCAGCCCTGATCATATACATGCTTCGTTTGGTGCTCTGACGTGAAGGACAGCTCATGTGCATATAATGAGCAATCGGTGTTGACGAGGAACATCGTCCCGAGGATATGCTCCGATCAAGACGCCTCAGTGATGTAGGCGCGATATGACCATTCGCTATGCATTGGAATGTACATGCGCCATTTTGATGTCGGGTGGCAATTTACACAAAGTGGAGTTGAAAATGCTTCAAGGCGCCGAGGCGCCTTACGACGAATCAACAATACGCCTCGCGCTGGAAAAATATGCTTTAGGTGTCACCCACGTCAAGTTTATCGCCGAGGGGTTCGAAAAGAAGCCTACACAATTCGAGGCGCGGAGTTACGACAGGCCGGAATATGAAGCTCATCTTAATTGCACAGTCCCCACGTCGTGGCCGAGATGGACAGAATTCTATATTCGTGCATATTTTGGAAATGTCGCTCCAATATATTCTATTGAGCAGCCTTTAAACAATACATTCGTACGGGATACAATTCCTTTGGCATTCCTTTTTGAATATCACTCGCAATCAACTTGAAGCCTGCCTTCACAAATAACTCGCGGAATTTTGAGTCAGTTCTGGTGACCAGGGAATCGGTTTCGTCAAAGATATCGTCCCAAGGAGCAATGTTCTCTTTTACAATCATACTTCCCTCGCCGTTCGGAAGTAAAGACTCCCTACATTTTGACCAAAACTCGACTAATGCATCATCTGGTAATTGGCCCACGCACCACTGACACCATATGAGCCAGTATTGACGTTCCGGGCTGGGAATCCAGTCCTGCATTCCAACAGGATATATCTCACCCAACTTACCTGTAGCTTTCACCGCGGCCATTTCGTGTTCCATTTGAGCCAAGAATGGCACCACCGGTTCCAAAAGATCACACTGTTCACCAACTTTATGGAGCATGTCGCGAGTGACACGACCGATGCCAGCGCCCATATCGATTGTGCGTTTCACATTTCCAGGCAGGCATATCATACGCAGCTCCAATTTGCGTAAAAAGGTGCGCGAACCGATAACATCAGCCTTCGGCACCGCTGTTTGTTCTCCAAAACCCCCAAGGACTCCATTCACACTCGCAGGGACTGACAGCCAATAGTCAATGGCATCTTCATAATTGATGTTTGCATCCGCGACCTCACCACTATCAGCAGTGGCATCCCCTATTGCTTTTCCAGGCATCAGTGAAGGTGCAAGTGAGGTCATGACATCGTCACTCGATCCGATGAGTACGATTCCGTGATCCACGTGATCTGGATGAGGCGACATCTCACATCAGAGTCGGATCCTTCTCGATAATCGTCATGCCCCAATAATCAAAGGAGGCAAAGGTCTTCCTTAGACCGAATCCAACCGGCTGTTCGTTATAATACATACCTCGATACCCCGATCTCCCACGGTAACTATTTGATATTTGTCAGTGTGCAGCGGTCGTCACGGCACGTGCCTGAACTTTATATTGGCCTGCATAGACGATGACTCCGTCGGCCGCTATGTATGAGCACATTAAAGACTAGCCCCACGCTGAGAGGGTTGAAAGGCGTTTGGGACAAGCTAGAGAGCATCTCATCTTGCTGAATACTCTATAGGCTTGCAACGGTGTTCAATTTTGACGATTGCTATCTACGATCCTGGCGAAGATCTCATTTGTTGCTTAATCGAGACGAAGTGACAGCTGTCTTCCAAGTCTTATGATTTTGATCGATGAGGTGAAATACGCTTGTCTGGAGTGTATCCGAGGACATAGACTGACTCTGTGTCGTCACCATTTCCGTCCGCTTCTACAAGTCCGATCCAAGGGCAGGCCAATCATACTGTCTGGAAATAACCAGAACTATCGAGTCGCAGTGTTTGCCGAACAAGTCGCAGATGACCCTTCTTCAAACGGCGTCGCCCAACCGTGTGATCGAGCTCCCGTCATCATTTTAAAGACTTCCCCAAAACAGGTCATCGATATATATAGTGGGCGCATCGTAGGCCCATACGAGGAAGAGGACTTCTCGAAAGCGACGAAAGCCACCCTCAAACCACGGCCTGTGATCAGCAGCGACAGCTTTGTCGCTAATCTGGTATGCTGCTCAAAATCTCTGGTGCCACGTCCTATAGACCGCGTAAGCAAGTCATGTGGATGCAATCGACAACGAAACCCCAACAAAAACACAATCCTTCAGAAATTCTTGAGCAAAAAACGATTGGAAGAAATTGTGCCTATGGAAAAAGATACATTAGACTTTGGAAATGGCTCACGAGATTTGGACTTTGGTTTAGACCAGGTGGTCTTCCTGTCTTTGAACAAACGTTCCACAAAAAACCCCGCGCAGGTGGAATCAGGAGATGGCTCTCAAATATTCGACGTCTTCACAGTTCCTGGTTGCTCCATTGATGGACTGTGCTGCTGCGATTCCAAGTGCTCCTGCCCAGGATGCGAGAAGCACGGCAATTTTTCACAAACAGATTCGTCCACATCGCTTCAACAAGACAGGCGTGCACACAGCATGAAGCCCGCGCAGACGCACGATATCGATCTTCCTGTGCCAGTCAAAGTCAATGCTAGTCTTGCCAGTCTTGGAAATCATCCATCGATGTTTCTTGATCCGCACGCTCAACAAAAGACACCAACAGCTGGAGGCGGCGAACAGCCGTCCTCGCTTAACCGTCATAACTTTGCATATTCTCAAAACAGTATGAGCTCTGCTCTGAATCTTCCCCATGCGCCCCTTCTATCGGTCCCTAGAGATGAACTGGCTTGTAGTTCCATCAACAGTCACGACAAGGTCGATTATAGTTTGTCATCAAGAGCCAACTACCCCGGCTCAAATCTGGATGCTGTGAGCCAAGGCAGGCCCTTCCAAGTGACACAACAGTATCGTGACAAGGATGGCCCACAACAGCTCCATGAATCCCCCCATCAAGCCATTTCTCACGCCCAGACTCAGGCACAACCTCCGACGCATGCCACCACCCTCCAGCTTTTGACGCGGCTTTTATCTGAACAGCCAAGCATTGGGCCAATTAGCGCAGAGCTGGAGGGCGACTGGGCTCGTGGCTGTCAATGTCCCGAGAACAGTTGTGAATGCGTTAATTGTGAAACTCATGGTAATTTGAATGGATACCGGCTCGATGACATTTTTAGTTATGAGGTTGCGCAAGAGAATGACATTTCTCACACAAACATGCTTTCTGAGCAAACGCTTCGAGATATGTTGTGGAACGATCCTCGGCCCAACTTTCTTGAGGAGGATCCTAGTGATGAAAATATTATACATCATCGAGCCGTACCGAACGGAACCCAAATCAAATCAGACGGTTCGTGTTGTTTGAAAAAGGCCACCGTCGGCCTCAGCACGAATCTGAATCCATCGAATATGGCCACAACCCCATTCTCACAATGTTTCGGGTCAAACAACACCATGCCCCTACCTGGAACCAACATCTCTAGGTCATCCAATCCTTCTCAAAACCAACATTACTACCCAGCTCCCCCCCATGCTCCTTAATCATGCCACACGCCACCTTAATTCGCAGCTGTGACAGACCCCTCCCCTCATGTGTATATATATAGAGAGTTAATAGTCAAGGGAACTGGTCTTCCAACATTGGTTCACGTGACCTGAATTTTCAAAGATTGGAGCGTTGGAAAAAAACAGCCCAAAGGTGAATGGAAGTCTTCAACGGCGAGTTTCGACCAAACCACCATGGAAGAGGTCACCGATATTTCATATTACCTAGGTGACCAGGCGATTGAATCTATCGGGATTTTGGATGTTCCCTTGTCCAGTGGACAGATCGTAAGTATCAATGTGGCCGAAGAGTTACCGGACGACCCGATGGAATTGGTGAGCTTTTTGGAAGGTGAATCATGCGCAAAAAAGTATTGGATTAGCGTCGCAACAGCTTACGCTCAACGAAATAAATTGGATGAGTCAAAAATTATTATCAATAATGCGGTAAAGGCACCGCAATTTGCCGATGAGGATCGGGTTGCTTTCAAAGTCTTTCTCATATGGCTCGATTTGATGTATGCAGCGAGTGTCTCAGCAACCGAGAGAGCAAAATACTTGGACGAGGTATCCTCAGCCATAAAAAAAGTCACATCCGCCAAAATAGGCAACGCTCATTCAAATTCGGCTATAGTCTTGGCCCAGGGTGTTTGGTGCATGTACATGGAGAAGAACGATGAGGCACTGGACATTTTTGACAGGATCTTGAAGAGGGACCATAGCAACTGCTTTGCCTTGATGGGGAAAGCGAAAATCGTGTTGAAGAAGCTGAACAATTACTCGGTCGCATTGAAGTTGTTCCAACAGGTTCTCTTGCTCAATCCTTTGATGAAACCTGACCCACGCGTTGGTATTGGTTTGTGTTATTTTTTCTTGAAAGACCGCCCCATCGCGATACAAGCTTGGGAACGTGCTCTCGAGTTGGACCCGTCAAATACCCGTGCCCAGATTCTCCTTGGTCTCGCAAAGTTCAATACTGCTTTCACCGAGTCTCTAACGAACCAGGAATTCGCCGACTCTTACAAAGCCTGTCTTGCGGAATTTGCCGGGCTCTACAAGGCGTATCCACAGAACGTGGCTGTGTTAATTACGATCGCCAGTTATTACTTCTCAAAGGAACGTTTGGATCTTGTTGAGAAGTTGGTGGGCAAGGCTCTTGCTTCGTTGACAGGCAGCAGTGAATGGGATCCAAAGTTGCGGACCCCGGGCAAGCGGCCAAAGTACGTGTTGAACGGCTTATCACAATGTGCAACATTCCTCGGGCGCATTGCATTCCATCAAAAAGATTTCACTCAGGCTTCGAAATATTTTCAGGAAGCAATCAAATTGAATGATGGGAATTTGATGGCAAAGCTCGGCTTAGGCCAAGCTCAGTTCAATCGTGGGTCGATCGAAGAAGCCACCATCACATACGAGCTGATTTTACGCGGCAACATCAAGTGCTTGGAGGTGAATTATTCGCTCGGAATTCTATACGCCCAGCAAAAGTCAAAGAGAAAACAAGAACAAGCAATACACGTTTTGGAACGCTACATCAAGCTTTCAAACAACCAGGGATTTTCGTCTGCTCCTGCGCAAGATGGTTTGGCGTTCTTGAGCAAAGAGCCCATCGTCTTGAATGCCTACTTGACTTTGAGCAAGCTCTATGAGCTGAAAGATCTCAGCCAGTCTCTTACTTACCTTATTAAAGCCATCGAATCTCGCGAGCAGGTGGGTGAAACTGTCCCCTTGGAAGTATACAACAACATTGGTGTTATCCAGTTTTTGAAGCAAAACTACGACGATGCCATCATAAACTTTGATGCGGCTTTGAAAGGTTGTCAGCTGAAAGAAGGAGTAGAAGTGGCCAATATCGATAACGCAGATGAGTTGGCCGCAGATTTGGGTGTCTCCATTACCTTCAATTTGGCCCGTGCAAAGGAAATCACCCTGCGATCTGAGGCAATAGAAACCTATGAACGATTGTTACAAGAGTGTCCCCAGTACTTTTCAGCCAAGCTTCGCTTATTATTCTTGGACAGTATCAGCAATACTCGTCTCACAAAGCAAGAAATCAAAGACGAGATTGAAGCTCTTTTGGAAAGCCACGTCTCTAATTTGGAAGTCAGATCTTTCTACGGATGGTTTGTCAAGAACTTCGGAAAGAAATTGGGTCTCAAGCCTGACGCCGATACGACTCATCAAAAAGATACTCTTGTCAAATATGATTCGCACGATTCATATGCATTGATTTCCCTCGCCAACATTTATTGCATTATGGCTAGAGATGTCAAGGGCTCCGATCAAGAAGAAAAAAAGAGGAAATACTACGTTCGTGCCGTCGAGTTGTTCGCCAAAGTATTGTCACTAGACCCCAAGAATGTTTATGCCGCTCAAGGTTTGGCAATCGCTTTTATCGAGAACAAAGAATTGGTGAAAGGTCTTGATATTTTGCGCAAGATCCGTGACTCCCTCAATGATATTAGCATCTTTCTCAATTTGGGTCACGTTTGTGTTGACTTGAAAGAATACGGGAAGGCAATTGAAAACTATAATCTTGCCTTGACCCGATTCACCGATGAGCATGATTCGCGGATATTGTCGTTCTTGGGTCGCGCCTGGTACTTGCGGGCTTTACACGAAAAGGTAATCGAATATTATAAAAGCGCCACCCAATATGCACGCAAGGCATTGGAGTTCGCTACCGGGTCGCATGCCCTGCTTAAATTCAATTTGGCCTATCTCCACTTCCAAACCGCCGAGTTCATCTCCAAAGTTCCCGTTGCTCAGCGCAACCTAGGCGATATTGAAGAAGCCTTAACTGATTTGAAACAAGGCGTCAAAATCTTGACGGATTTGGCTCTGGACGAGGAACTTCACCCTCCCTATCCCAAAAAGGACCTCTTGGCTCGTGCTCATTTAGGAGAGACGACTTTGCTCAAACGCCTCACACAGTGTCTCGATGACACCAAGGAGCATAACGAGTCTCTTGCGGCCAAATTACTGGATGCACAAAAATTGCGAGGACAAGAGGAAGCAGAAAAAGCTAAATTCGAGCAGGACGAGCTCGCCAGGAAACTAAAGATCGAAGGGGATTTGGCCCTTGAGCGCGCCAAATTACAAGAGCAGGCCCAGATTTGGGCTGAAGAGGCGCGAATGAATATTGTCAAGGAGGAAGAAGGCAATGTTCTTGAAGATGACGAGTTGTTCGAGGAGGACGCCGTTGAGAAGAAACGCAAACGTGCGGCTTTGACAAAAAAGAAGGGAAAGAAAAAGCAATGGCAAGATCTGGACGAGGAGCAGGACGCACCGGCAGAAAAGAAGAAGCCCGTTGCGAAAAAGACGAAAACCAAAAAGCGGCGCATAGTATCGGACGATGAAGATGAGGGCGATTCGGTGGACGCTGCTACTAACGGCCAACTGGATACTCCCGTCAAGTCAAGACGCAAGTCGAAGCGAAGCTCCGCGGTTTTGTCCAAAGAATATATTGATGATAGTGATGATGATGACGATGACAACAATATGGGGGAAGAACCCAAGTCAGAGACAGCCGCTAGCGGGGAAGATAATTAGACTATTTCTGGATCGTTCAATTCATAACTGTACTTTTATATGCCTATAAAGCAAAACTAGAAGAAGCAGTGTGGGTGGAGAGTAATGCCGAAGAGAGTCATCAATCTCGAAACCATTTGCGCATTTCCCGATTAGTCTCGGATGATAATTTGTGTACACTCTTCTCGAATTCATCGAGAGTATAGAGGAAATCATTGTTCAACTGTTTGTTGGTATTATTTGCATAATTGCTAATGGCGGAAGCCCGTTCTTTGAACATGGTCAGAACGGTGTCGACCAATTCCGGATTGGGGAAAATGGTGCACCATCTCTGAATCAAGGTATAATAGTAAGCCAGAAGCTTATGAAGGTCGATGCTCGTAGGACCTGTCTTGATAGCGTTGAGCACCTTGTTTCCTACGAAATCCGGCTCTGATAAATCGATGAAGCAAGTATCGGAGCCATTCAGTATTTGACAAATAGCCAAGATCTCAGCTAACCATAGTGGCAATTCAACTTTAGCATTTTCGTCGATGGGCTTGCCAGGATTACCATCCAAATACCCTAATCCAGGAATAGACATGTTGAACTTACATGGAATACGTTCTCCATCTGCTAAAATATCATCCAAATCGTAATAATTGCTGGTCATGTCTCAGTGTCGTCAAGTGTGAGTGCGAGAGACGCGTGCGTAGAAACACGTAAAAAAAGTTTAAAAAAATCCCAATTTTGAATCGACTTCACTACATCAGATTCATATCATCAACATCAGATTCATTTGGATGCCTCCATTGTTGAACCCCAGACAATGCGCTCTGAGATAACCACGCGTATTAAGTTTCGAGACCAACTTGTGAACTGAAGGTATGTTATGAGAGACTCTCGCCCTGCCAGAGTTTCTGACTAAATTTACATTTTCGAGGATAATCTGACCATTGGGCGGATCCCTGGCGACACAGTTCTGATAATGTCATACTTGAACTCGTGGGTCTGCTTACAATTGGCCATGTCTATGTGGCGATGAATTAATGATACCTAGTTTCGCTGACTGGCAAGATGAGAACCTCTCTTGTGGATTTATATTGCTCAGATTCGAAGAGTATAGGCTCATGCTCGTAATTTGATACAGGCGATCGATTAACCATTGTGGATGGAAAAGAATAGACTCAGTCGAACTCGGAGTGGGTAACGTAAAGATCACTGATGTTTCCACGCTCTGTGCCTTATTTGTCGACAGCTTGTAGAGAGGAATGCCCCGCATCGGTGGGTTTGTTCGAACGGATGATGCAAGCAATAGCCGCGCCGCTATTAATAGCCTCACCAAACCTAGCTAAGGTGTCACAAGCCACAAATATTTGTTGATTATGCTTGTTGCGACCAACCCCGAGAGTCCACTTATCTGTCCTGCAGATACCGCGATTTAAAATCCACCACTGGTCGACCCCGCTACCGTCCCCCTCGCATACTGGTCATACTTCGCCATGAGCCAGGCTCGAGTCGTTCAACCACGAGAGTCTGTGCCTATTAGGGAGGCGGCATTAGAGACTGATCCCTTACTCTCATCCACTCGTCATGATGAACTCCTTGAAGGTGATCTACTCACTCCCCTCGCTCACCAGCAACAAAAGAAGCGAGGGGTCATTCTTCTCAGGAATTACGGGATCGCCGCGATCATAATACTTGCTTGTATCTCATTGATAGTAGTACTTGTCATGAAGACTTCTATGCATCTACAAGACATCACATCTCAATGTGTTGCGTACGATATACTGTCTATTTCTCTCGAGAGTATCAGACCCACATACTTCGATACCCAGATTACGGGCTCGCTTACAATCGACCCAGATCTTATTCAAAGCCCTTGGTACAGGGCCGCCGTCAAAAGCATCATGTGGGCGATGGGACTGGTGGCAGTGTCTTCTAAACCACGCATGTTGATCTTCACGAAAATCCCGGACTCTTCTATGCCTTTTGTGTATGTTGCTAGTCTCGAAATTCCTGATATTGCTGTTAACCTCACTCCTCGTGCGTCGAATCAATTCAATTTGAGTGTCAAGACCAAGCCGAATCCCAAAAATATTCTTGAACTAGCGAAAACAGTTGGGCTCCAGAAGCTAACAGACGGCACACTACTCGACTTTTGTATTTATGGAGATGCAAGGTTGACAAGTAGACATATCACCTACAAAACCGGGGGGCTCAAGGTCGAGACCACTCAAATGATTTCTACCAAGTCATATATACATGGTCACTCGCTTGAGCATTTCAGCCTCTTGTCTTCTGTGGATACTATCTATGTTGACGGCATCGTGAACATAGACAGCGAATTACCGTTAAGCGCGCACGTGGTTCCGATTCAATGGGACTTGCTTATGGATGATTGCCAACATGAGCCCATCGAATTTGGCTCATGGGGCACTGATTATATCTCCGTCCGACCAATGACTCCGTTGGCAATCATGTTCTCGGGTAGTGTGACGGAGATTCCTTCGGAGCTTTCGCTCGAATGCGAGAATGGGTATTCTCCTTTCAACATGATGATGAAAAACTACACTGAGCACAAACCGATCAATCTAGCGGTTCGCGCAAGTAGGGGAGGCCCCTCCAGCCTTCCTGAGTGGCTCAAACAAGTTCTCCATGACTTTGTAGTGCCTGTGTCAATCTTATTGCCATCCTTGAATTTCCAGCCTCTGAAAAAATCATTGGACTCCGCAAGTATGGCAGTCGCAGATTCGGGACGAGACTTGCTCGTGCGTTCGCTGGCTCAAATCTCGGGCAGGTTGGAGTCCATACTTGGAATAGGCCGATCGTATCTGAACTTTACTGGAGAATTCAGCATGCGCACAGCCGAGAATGAGACTTTCCTCACCGGGAATTCGCACTCAATGAACCTTCTCTCTTTGGGGACTGAAACCTCCAACGACCAGTTCGTTTTAAATTTATCAAATTGGGATATTACGATATTGAATCCTCATATTGTTGCTATGATTTTGAACAACCACTTCAACGGGCAAATTTCCAATTCAACTTATTATGCAGACTTATTTCTCCCTGATTTGAGTGTGAAATCAGGTTTTTTTGATATCAGGGCGCACGATATCATCATTCGTGATCTTGCCGTTACCGGAAGGTCGATTCTGCACGTCATTGACAGTTCTCGAACATGGTCCGATGATGAATATCTTATCTCGCATAAATTCTTCTCTTTGCGGAACTTGAACATGTCTGTTTATGACGTCACATATAAGAGTTCGACCCTGAAGTCCATCGACATGGTATGCAATATTGAGATGTTTAATCCCACCGAATATGCCCTCGATATATTTGACCAGGACTTGATCACACAATTTGCCGTTGATGATTATCAAATTGGTCAAGCAACGGTTGCTAATCTTTCGATACCCGCCAACAACTCGTTCCGTCAATCTGTCGATTTGGTCTTGATGGCAGATTCCAAGGAAGGGAAAATCAAGCTCGAACGATGGCTCGGTCAATTCGTATCCACAAGTGTGCCATCTCGTATTGACAAAATAACATTCAACACTTTGGGGAACCTGCCTATTCAAAATCTTTTGAATCTGGTCTCGCTCGGAAATGTGTCTATGCCGCAAATAGAGTTTCAGCATGTGCGAAATTATGAGCTCAGTAATAAGACAGAAACGCCGTTCGTTTTACGCTCTATTATACATGTGCTCACATCCGAAATTGAGCTTACATTGTTCAATCCTATATCCAATTTGGAAGCGATGGTTACTGTACTGCGAGCACTGGCGAAATTCAACGATATTCTACTTGGTAATTTGGATCATTCTGAGGTCATCGAAGTGCCACCGGGTATCCACCAGTCGCATCGCTTAGCGTTCTCCATAGAGCGTGGGATAGGTATGGACGTGTTACGCCGTGCTCTAAACGGAGATATACCAGTGGACATATCTGCCACTATTCGCCTCACTCTAGGAGACTTTGCGGTTAACTTAGAGGTGGGTGGTGTTGGTATCACGTGTGACATCCGGGTATGAGTCTAAAAATAGTCAATGTTTTCGGTTGGTGACTTCCGAAAATGGATCTCGATTTCCAAAATAGGCGAAATCGACAAATTCAGCAACATTCTAAAGACGCATACCCCCAATCAGGAGATGACACCTTAGACCGGAATTACACAAGCTTGCTCGAGAGTTGCAGAGGGGTCGTTTTCCGATTCTTTCTCATTCTCGCTCTCGTCCTCACAACTTATTCACTCTTTGTTTCGAAATCATGGTCGCTTCTGTCTTCAAAGTCTCTATTTTAGTCGCTCTCGCCGCCACCGTTCAACATGTCGTGGCTACGCCACCCGCATGCTTGTTGGCATGTGTCGCTCAGGTCACTAAAGGTTCCAGCTGTTCCGGTTTAGACGACTTGCAGTGCATTTGCGGCAGTGAAAGCTCAAAGGTTTCCGACTGCCTCAGTAGTGCTTGCCCTGGCAATGATGCTGATGCCGCCAAATCTGCTTTAAAGCTGTCTTGCTCCGGCTACTCTAACTCGCTGAGCTCTTCTTCATCATCATCCGCAAGCTCCAAGTCGTCGACTTTTGTTTCTTCCACCACATCGATTCTGGCCACCGTCTCTCTGAGCTCTTCGCAGGGTCCCAAATCGACAACCGCATCTCCTGACTCATGGAGTGTGACTTCTCTGGTCAGCTCGGCTCCTGTTGTGCTGTCATCTACCGATGCCATGGTGAGCCCTTCGCTCTCGTCAACGGCAACTACTTCCGAGACAGGTTCCGGTAGCGTTTCCACCCATGAGTCTTTGGCCGTCGTTTCGTCCAAGCCTGCATCCTCTGCTATCGCCGCCTCCTCCGCTCCGGCTTCTGTTGAGACTCACGCCAACGCAGCCAATAGCCAGAAACTTCCTTTCGGCGTTGCTGCTCTCGGCCTTGCATTCTACGCTCTTATCTGAGAGGTCTTTTGTGTGATATTCACGATAGGCCGCATGTAATACCCAGCAAAAAACTATGTACAATGATGGACATTTTTCTACCCGCTCATACAAAAACTTGACAATTAATTTTCCAACCACCGTAGTAAAGCAGATAATGTTCGAGACACCTTTTTTCGTTCGGCGTTGCTCTTTAGAAGCCCAAAATCCGTGCCGCGGCCCAGAATTTCACCTTCCGGCGGGGTTCCGAGTTATCAGCTGTTTAGAATAGTATAGAGGCGCCACCCCGCAAATCCCGGGCAAACAAGATGCTCTCAGTAATGCATTATCATGGGCTATCGGCAAAATAATTGTTCGGTTATAAAAGATTCGGTGGACTCCCAAGATTAGTTAAAAAGGCGTCCGATAACCCAATTCTCGAACACTTTTATTCAGTTATCGTCTATAACAAGACACCTTCGAAATGACGACCGTTGCATGCAAGGCCATGGATACCATTGGCTACTGCCTTTATTACGGCACTTTCGTGCATGCGCCTAATTTGGGTCAACTCGAACTTTTGATGGACACCGTGATCGGAGTAGATCCCACTGGGACTATTGATTTCATCAAATCAGGAGTAATTCCTGGCGACAGTCCACTTTATTATGCGGTAGCCTCGAATATTTCAGAGAAATACCGTGAGTCCAAGAACGTGAAAGCGGTTCACTTGGGATCGAATTCATCAAGCTTTGTTGTTCCAGGGTTCATAGATACCCATATCCACGCCTCGCAATATCCAAACGCTGGCTTCGGACTAGGCAGGCCATTACTTGACTGGCTCAATGAGTATACGTTCCCCTTAGAAGCGCGCTTCACTGAGGATAACATCGAAGAGGTCACGAGAATCTATAATGCTGTCATCCAACGCACATTGAGTTGCGGGACTACGACAGCACTGTATTATACCACGATTGATCTCACGACATCCAAGTTGTTCGCTGATTTAGCATTGAGCCAAGGGCAGCGCGCTTTCGTCGGCCTAGTGTGCATGGATCACAATGAGACATATCCCAGTTATAAGCTCGACTACGACCATGCTGCGAGTGCGATGGAGGGGCTAGTGAAGCATGTGTCAGAGATCAATCCCGCAGGTGAGCTGTTGCTGGTGCCGATAATTACCCCTCGCTTCGCAGTCACTTGCCTGGAGAAGATGCTCAAATATTTAGGCGACTTTAGTCAACAGCACTCATTGCCTGTGCAGACCCACATTGGCGAGAACAAAGCCGAAGTCGCGCTCGTGAGAAAGTTATTTCCAGAATTCGAAGATTACTGTCTGGTGTACGACTCATTCGGGTTGCTTCATCGACGAACCATATTGGCACATGCGGTTTATTTGACACCTCATGAGCGTCAATTAATTAAACACCGCGGAAGTTCGATAAGTCATTGTCCACAGTCAAACACTTTTCTTTGCAGTGGACAAGCGCCCATTCACGAATACCTCTATAAAGACGGAATAAATGTTGCCTTGGGAACTGATATAAGTGGAGGGTATGATCCTAGCATATTGTGTGCGGCTAGGGAATGCATAACTGTCAGTCATCATCGTTCAATGCAATCAGGTGATGAGACCGAGAATGTTTCTGTGGCCGAAGTGCTTCATATGGCAACACAAGGAGGTGCTAAAGCCGTAGGATTGGAGAACTTGATTGGTCTGTTCAAAGTTGGTAAAAGATTTGATGCTCAATTGATAAACTTGGAAACTGACGATTCCAACATGGGCGTCTTCAGTTTCCAGAAGGCTAGAGTGAGCGATACGTGTCCTGCCAGGAGAAAGAAGTTGCACGATATGGTGGAAAAATGGCTTTTCTGTGGTGACGATCGGAACTGTGTCAAGGTCTGGTGCAACGGACGGTTAGTGCTCAATAAAGTTGGCCGTACTTGATAAATAATGTTTAAGTGCTTAGGACAGAACTTGTTCAGCCAATATGTTTCACTCCTATGATGATTTTTTAACGTGTAACTTGTATTAGGACTTATTATGAGAGACTATTATATACCATTACAAGCTCAGAGACGAGGATGGGAACTCCGGTTGCGCACGTAGAACAGAAGTCGACGGAGTGTGACATCTTTCCTCATCTGCTAAAACTCACCCATCTCATATCGATGTTGAACATAGTATTGAGTAAAAACGGTTGCGAAATTGAGGACGAGGATGACCCGTGCAAATCATAGAGTTTTGACATCCACCAACCCCGAAACCATAATTTGATTTTGATTTGACTTGGAATACAATTCCATTTCAGGGGCAGGCGGAATGTGTTGATTATCGTGGATGACACATCAACATGGTTGTTGGTCTATACTCTTTCATTTATTTTATGTTTAGTTGACTACATGTCAGACATCATAATAAAACTCGCCCACGTTGGTCTGTGGTTTAAATACAAGCTCGATTTTTGGGAAAATGTAGCTCGTATACCTCTACGAAGGATTGGATTTGCAGAACGATTTGGGGATACTTAAAAAACATTCCGTGCCCGTGTTGATGGACCCCGCATATCTACAATATTTGAACAATTTGAAATCATGTGGTGTGGTTTCAAATTGTGAAACGTCTTCATTATTTTACCAAGCTCGGTACACCGACTGGCGTAGAAGTGCATCGACCAGAATCAAGTAAACCGCATTTAAAGTCAGAGTCACAGGCTATACACTCAAAAAAACCTCCATTCGACATGGCACCCCGATCAGAGTCATTCGTCAAAAACCATTTCAGGAACTGAATCTGCGGTGCTGATGCAAAATTTTAACATCCTGCTGCAATAGTGAAAAATCTACCACGACCAATTTTTCCTGAATCACAAACACTAGAATGATAGAATCAAATGCTCGACCACGAGGCCAGAAGCCCACTGACGAGGAAATAGAGGCAGCCAGGCGGAAGGGCCGTCCTGAGTTGCCGGAGGGTATGTCCAGAAGCCAGTGGAAGAAGGAACAACGACATTTGCGATGGGAAGAGACCAAGACGGAATATCGCCGTGGGAAAAAGATGCAAAAGAAAGCAGCGCTCAAGAGGAAACGTGAAGCACAGGCCGAACTAGGACCCGAACATTATCATCAAGCGAAAAAGATCAAGCCCGAGACCCAAGTCGAAACAAATGTGCACACCATATTCGACTGTGACTTTGACGAGTTGATGAATGAAAAGGAGATTGTGCTGATGCTGAACCAGATCACGAGATCATACTCTGCAAAAAGGCACTCGACATACAATGTGAGCTTGAAAGTGTCGTCGTTCAATAAACGGCTCAAGGCACGGTTTGATACAAGGGTTCTGCAATATCCTCAATGGAAGGGAATAGAGTTTGAAGAGAATGAGAAATTGGAAGACATTTTGCCCACCGACGAAACAGAAAGAGCAAAGTTTGTTTACTTGACTGCCGATACCGATGAGATTTTGGAGGAGCTTGAGCCAGGGCACACATACATAATCGGTGGGATTGTCGATAAGAATCGCCACAAACGATTGTGCGTTGAGAAGGCGAAGAAGCTAGGTCTCAGGGTGGGGAAGCTACCCATCGACAAATACATTGAAATGAATGGACGCCAAGTGTTAGCGACTTCGCATGTCTACGAATTGTGCTGCCAATGGTTTCAGCAGGGGAAAGATTGGAGCAAGGCATTCAATCAAGTGTTGCCACCTCGGAAGTTGAAGACTACATCGGAAAGTAATGACGAATTTGACGACAACTGGACCGAGGATAAAGAGAACGGATCGAAGGGTATTGAACAGGCCCAAACCCAGAGACCAATCGGTGAAAATGCGGTCGAATTTGTACCAGCCGACTCGGAATAATTGTCAATAGATAGGCTGAAAATGTATATTGAACATGGAATCCTCAAACGAAGCTTCACCAGCTGGTGTCACTCAATTATCTGAGCAGGCTAAAAATAGATTACCAGACACGGATCACTACAAGTCAGGCAAAGTGCCGAACCATGGTAGCTCTCATGACCCCAAAACTCACCAGAAAAATCCCCATCATCTATCAAAAACGCGGATTACCATCACCGAACATTTTCAAAGACCTCAACCTCTCCAATTTACCTCGCCCTATACTCACTAACCTTACACCTTGAACCCTCGTCTGATCATATCGAATCTTACACAAAAAAGTAATTGATCCATGCAGGATTCCGCTCAGAAACTCACACACCTCACGTGACCGCACTGACGCCGAATGTCGCCTTCATCCCCGTCGCAAACAAAACGATAAAAATCAACACGCGCGAGGAGATTCTACTCAAGAAGCTTGCAAGACTGTATTCCCGTCTATCTCAGATCTGAGTATTATTGAATAACCTATTATTCATCTTCGGTCAAGGACTATTTTCAATACACCAAGACTTCTTCCTCAGAGTCTGTTTCTAGTGCTACATTTTAGACATTACCCTCTTCAGTCTCTCTCGCACTTATAATGGTCCCGCCCCCAGCTGAAATCCGCAGAAAGTTAGTCATCGTTGGTGATGGTGCCTGTGGTAAGACTTGCTTGTTGATCGTATTCTCAAAGGGTACCTTCCCAGAGGTCTACGTCCCCACCGTTTTTGAGAACTACGTTGCCGATGTCGAAGTCGACGGTAGAAAGGTCGAGTTGGCCCTTTGGGATACCGCCGGTCAAGAAGACTACGATAGATTGAGACCCCTCTCATACCCGGATTCCAATGTGATCCTTATTTGTTTCTCTGTTGACTCCCCTGATTCTTTGGACAATGTCGTTGAGAAGTGGATCTCTGAGGTCTTGCATTTCTGCCAGGGCGTTCCCATCATTCTTGTCGCTTGCAAGTCAGATTTGAGAAACGACCCCAACACCATCGAAATGTTGAGACAGCAGCAACAACAGCCTGTTTCCACCAGTGAGGGTCAGGCCATTGCTCAGAAGATCGGCGCCGCAGAATACTTGGAGTGCTCGGCTAGAACCGGCCAAGGCGTTAGAGAAGTCTTTGAGGCCGCCACTAGAGCATCGTTGAGAACCAAGGAGAAGAGAAAGGAGAAGAAGAAAAAGTGTGTTATCTTGTAGTTGTATCTTTTCAGGCCCCTTTATAATCATGTGTTTGCCGCGATCCAATAGTAGTTATCACAACACATCGTCGGGTAATACGCACTAAGTAGTATTATTGCTATCTATTGATGAGGATTATTTGCTACCATACTACTTGCCAGGATTTCAAGAAAATATCGTGGAACATCTTGGGACTGTTGAACCCCTTCATTGAATACCGGGATCTACAGACAAAGTAGCGAGTAAGCAACAGGAAGGAGGATTCCCCATGGGAGGCAACTCCGCCGCGCTCTATCGCCATGTGAATATATATTCCTGCACATAGGTAACCAATAGGATAGTTACGAATTATCAATTTCTTGTGCTGTTCACCTCTACAGGATCTGGTGAGATTTTATCAAGCAAGGCTATATAAGATGTTCAAATCCGGTGTGTCCACGTTGATGCTCAGCAGTATTTCCAAGTCACAATTGCGCTTTCAATCAATTGTGACCGTTGCTAAAAAGACCAGCACAGGCTTGTCCAAAGAAGAGTTGGCATCAAATGAATTGGCTGCACAATCACCAAACAGATCCACGACCTGGTCCGCATCTCAGGAGCCTAGAATAGAGGTGTTATCGAAACATCCATCTCGTTTCGTCCAGCATGATTTGGAGACTCAGCCAAGACCTTATGCTGCCATCGATTTGATCGCAAAGGAACCAATCAAATATTTGACTCACTCGGAGGGCCATGTCGCTGTATGCGATGGAAACAGAGGAAGTACATTACAGGGACATCCCAAGGTCTTTATTAACTTGGACCAGCCCAAGGCTCATGCTTGTGGTTACTGCGGTTTACGTTACGCGCAAGAAGAGTTCAAAGACTTGATTGAAGCTAGCCCACAGTGATTCGAGTGAAAGCCTGTTCGAGTATGCACCATTTCATTCACTCACCAGTCTTGTAAATTACATGAAATGAATAGAAACATCATCCTATCTTTCGACTCAAAAGAGTATTATCTCTCGAAAATATCTTGTGTAGGATACGTCACGATTGACTGAATATATTAGAGAACGCTCTGTGGCGACCACAGTTCCCCGCGGATGCGTTCCTTTGCAGTATCTGTCATTTGATGAAGGTCTGCTACATGCTCTTGTTCAGAGAATGCATGCGATATCTCGGTATGGAAAATGTAAGTATTTAATGGGGGCCCGAATACGCCATTGAATCACAAACACATACCCTGGAGAAATTGATCTAATCTCCAGGAGAGCTTCAAAGATAGACCTTGAGAAGGAAGCTAAGCATTTTTAGTCTGAGATCGCCCCTTGTTCACGAACCTATGACTGCGGCCCCCAACTTGGCATTGAATCCGTCACTACGACCTGTAGTGACAGCAGACCTCGAAACTTCCTCACTGTCGTCCCCATCCTCCCCATAATACAATCAGTGGTCGCTCAATCAATCAAGTAATTGAACAAACATATAGGGATGGCCTCCGCTTTTCTTGTTCGGCCTACATCGTTTGGGGTCCAGACAAATTTGAAACGCGTTGGCTGCAAATTTTTTGCATGACCCGATCAATCTCATAACGTCTTAACTTCAGGTTAGGGACATGTCAGTAAACAAATCAACGTTATAAGTAGCTTTGGGCCACTAACAACAATATGGTCTCTTCTTCACTGCTAAGAAATATTCACGCTCGCTTCACGTCAAAAATATGTTTCCCCCAGTCGTTGCGCTTTTTTGTATCGGCTCTATTGCCAACGCTCTTTCCGGAAACATTGCGGATAAGCCAGGGGATGCTAGTGTTAGATTCCTGTCCTCACGCAGAAGTAATTGGACCATTCCAAGCACACCGTCTGTATCGCCTCGTGCCTTGATCGCCACCTCCACAATCTCTAACACGGATCAGTGTGAAGGGAATTTGTGCGAGCAACTGTCCATTCCTATAAGTGCCAACCAGAATTCAGTGACACCACACAAAACAGTTGTGACCGTGACCTCATGTTCGGCGAATGATTGCACGGAGTTCGTCACCACTTCCGGTTATTCTTTGGTCACCAGCGATGATTCCACCGCTACAAGTTACCATGAGTTATCACTTTATCAGCAAGACACGGAAGTGTCATATTCTACATCTATGGATATTCCTGAGCCAGTGGCTTTCGAAATGGATACCGTGATTGAAACCAGAGTTGCACCTCACACCACTGTGATAACGGTGACTTCATGTTCCGAACATAAGTGCTCTCATGTCAAGACCACCACTGGATATACTGTGGTGACTAGTGAGGACACGATTTATACCACCTACTGTCCGTTGACCAGCATTTATACCCCTCCGAGTGCTCTGATTCTGCTGTCTGCGAGTAGCATCCTTGAGTATTCGCCGAGTTCTTCGTTGCCTTCTCTGAACCTGTTGTCATCGCTGTCCACAACTAGCATCCCCAAGGTCTCATCTAGACTGTCGTCTTCTTCGAGCGCCACTTCCTCGGCCAGCTCGCTTTCTGTTGTAATCCCGACAACAATTATTTCGAGCACAGTGGTAGAGCCTAAGACAACTGTGATTACGGTGACTTCATGTTCTGAAGACAAGTGCTCCCATGTCAAGACCACCACTGGATATACCGTGGTGACTAGCGAAGACACGATTTATACCACCTACTGTCCGTTGACCAGCACTCATACGCCTTCGAGTGCTCCGACTTTGATGTCTGCGACTAGCAGCACTAAGGATTCGCCGAGCCCCTCGTTGTCTTCGCTGAGCCGTCCGATTTTGCTGTCCACGACTAGCAGCGCCGAGTACTTGTCGAGTCCGTTGCCTCGTTCAAGCTCCACTTCTTCGTCCAGCTCACTTTCGGTTGTGATTCCAACGACGATCACTCCAAGTACGGTGGTAGTTCCCAGGACAACCGTCATTACCATCACGTCATGTTCAGAGGATAAATGTACCGAGGTCAAGACCACGACTGGATATACATTGTTGACCAAAAAAGATACGGTTTACACCACATACTGTCCATTGACCTCTGGTGCAAGCAGGCTGGCTTCATCTACTTTGTCAATACCCGATCATTCAATGAAGACAACTGATGATATCACTTGGTGCCTGGAGCCATCAGACTTTCCTAGCGAGACAGTTGAGTCAATTTGCCTGAAACCCTCAATTACTGCGCCCACTTCTGCGATTATTCCGACGCCTACCGTTATTGTTGTGACATCTTGCTCGGGCAACTTGTGCTCCGAGAATTCAGTTTCAACCGGGATTATAACCGTAACAAGTGGAAGCATGGGGTACACGACTTATTGCCCTTTGTCTGACGATTCGTCCACTAGTACATCTGCGACTAGCAAGCTCTCAACGGAGCCTGAAGTCCAGGAATCTGAAGAAACAACTGTGCCCGTGTCCTCATCACATCCTAATGTCATTGGTCCCAGCTCTAGAATCCGCGAAGTTGTGTCCACCATCTGCGATTCGTGTGCCGAGAGCACATCTCAAACAAGCACGTCAAAGCCAGGACAAGTAACTAGTGTCTGCGAAGGAGATGTATGTAAAAGCAGCAGCAGCATTTTCCTTGGTCTGAGCCGAACGACACAGAGATCCACTCAAAGCATTATTGCAACGAGCACGCCACTGTCGATCACGACTTACGAAGCAGGATGCTCTTCGATACATGGGAAGCATGCATTCTGGATTGCAATGGCCATGGTCTTACTCTAGGCCATCACGTGTAAACTTTAAATATTTATCATACTCATTTATCCTATCATACTCATGGAGGCAGATAGTAAGGTCTTGCTACTTCCAAAGGGGAAGCAAGTGGAATCGTACAGGATCATCCGAGTCCCTGACTCACAAGATTTGGAAAAGACAATCCCGATCCTATTAGATCTGGATTTGAAAACCTATCTGGTGGGTGAGATCAATGGAAATTCCACAAAGGGTGTGCAGCTTAAAAGCGGAGGCGCCGTGAAATCATTCATCTTTGGGAATTGTGACTCCAATGGAGGTGGATTCGTTTTGCAGAGTCCCAATACGTTAGTGACGAATGTGTTTGACCCCACATATTTGTTCATTTCGTTGTTGCATTGCAACCCAGATCTCTTTAGCAAACGGTTCATCACTTACGAAGACTTGAGTGATCAGATTGGCAGCAAATATGGGCCGTGGATCCACGAATTCGATAAATCACAGGTCATGAAATGTCTCGAACAGATATGCGAAACCATTGAAGAGGGAGATGAACCATTCTACAAATTCCTGGAAATAAAGGCAGCAACGTTTGTGCATGAGCGCATTGAGAAACTACGAAGTTACATTGCAAGCCACCCCAAGTTGTCCGTTCATAGCATCATCCGTGATCGAATTGTTCCGCCGCATCAGGAAGTGAGCGACGTACCCGCATCCGTGGTTGAGGCATCAATCCAGCATACTGCTTTAGATATGGTTTGCGACTCATACTTGCTTCCTGTAATGAAAGCTGTAATCATCAAGCAGTTTCAATATAACTTTGATGAATTGAGCACGCACATTTCCAAAACCCAGGAATGTCTGAAAAACCTCCTGATCGTTGAAGAAAATATGAACGCTTTGGCCTCTTCAGGGAACACGAAGAATACCAAGAAAGCCGTGCCAGCGTCAAAAAGTAAGAAAGGGGCCGCGAAAAAAGTTGACGTTGGTCAAGGCGCTCTCGATGGTTTCTTCAAACGAGCATAGTCCCGGTATTTCCCAAAAAAAACCCCAGCGCTCGGTCAGATGTCCCCGGCAGGCTGTCACAAGTTACATCATTATTTCTTAGACTCCATGGGCACCCCTTTCAGTACAAATTGCTCCATTGAATGAGGATCACGTAGCCGAGACATCCACCATTACGGTGAAGTTCCGGTGTGATACAAAGTCAACTCGTCAGTGACCGTGCTGTTCTACGTCGAACTTCAACTTATTGATAACAATTTTGGTAAACGCTCCTTTAACTATATACATTGCGTTTATATCTTGATACCGGGATCACTTTTCGATGGCCTTATTGGCCTGATTCATATTTTTATAGAGAGACATGCCTGAAGCCATAAAACTGCCGAGATCGCCCATATTTGCTGGAAGCAAAACGGTATTAGTTTCTTTCGCCAAGTTACCGAATTGTTCGATATATTCTTGAGCGACCTTTAAGGAGACGGCTTGCTCGCCGCCGGGGGAGTTATTGATTGCCTTCGCTACTGCAGCAATAGCGGTGGCAGTTGCATCGGCCTTTAAGGTGATCAGGCGGGCTTCACCAGTAGCGCGGTTTATCTTTTCCAATTGCTCTGCTTCAGACTGTAAAATGACCAGCTGCTTCTCACCCTCGGCGATATTGATCTTCAGTTGACGTTGGCCCTCTGATTCCAAGATCTCCGCACGCTTCGAACGCTCGGCGCTGACGAGGCGATGCATAGCGTCCAAGACATTTTGAGGAGGGTGAATATCTCTTATTTCGTAACGCAAACACTCGACACCCCAGTTATCGCGCGCGGCAGAGTTGATGGCTTCATTGATTTTGGCATTAAGCTGTTGACGATCACGCAACACCAAGTCCAAAGATAAGGCCCCGATTTCGGACCGCATAGTTGTTTGGGCTAATTGAGTAATTGCGAAATGAAAATCTTCAACTCCGTAACTAGCCTTGAATGGATCAATGACCTTGGTATAAAGAACACCATCCAACAGGAGCGAAACGTTGTCGGAGGTGATGGCACTCTGAGCAGGAATCTCTATGGCCAGCTCCTTGAGAGATTGGACGTAAGCGATTTTATCGAGAAATGGAACCAAAATGGCCAATCCAGGAGGCAAGATGCGGTGAAATTTGCCCATTCGCTCAACTACCCACGCATATTGTTGAGGCACGAATCGAATGACTGTATTTGTAGGAGTACTTCTGCCTTGGAAATACTCTAGGGTGGTGGGAAGTTTGTTTGCGACCAAACGGGAAGTGCTTAACGCACATACTCCGATTCGGGGAATAGTTTGGCGAGATAACGAAGTCACCCTAGATATCATTGCTCGATCTGTGTACCTTTGTCGTTACTACAAAGCCTCGTGGCTATAAAAATGTTACGAGCGAGAGCGGTGGAGGCGACGTCGAGTCACGTGAAGGAGGCAGCTGCCTGAGCATCGCCTGGATCGAGCAGCCAGAATAACCTAATGTCAGAGAAGGACTGCAACCGCCTGTTCTACCTTGAGGAATGTCACGAAGTATCGAGCTTTCTGCCAATGAGAGGAACTACTTGTCTGAAGCGCTCAAATTAGGCGTGAGGCTAGATGGAAGGGCCGTCGATGAGATCCGTGATCCCATCATTGAATTATCCCCCACAGAGTATGGCCTTGTCAATGTCCAATGGGGCAAGACGAGGTTGAGCGTACGAGTATCTGCTTATATTTCGAAACCGTATGAGGATAAACCTTTCGAGGGTTTGTTCACTATAAACTGTGCTATTTGTTCAATGGCACTGCAGATCTACGATAATGCGAAAAACTCTAACGATGAAGTCCTCATTTCTCGAATTATCGAGAAGGCAATCAAGCGATCTCTGTCTCTCGATACCGAATCTCTTTGCATTATCGCTGGTGAGAAGGTATGGAACATCCAGGTCGATATCAACTTTCTCAATTATGATGGAAATTTGATTGATCTGGCATGCTTTGCGGTAATGGTTGCTCTTCACGATTTCCGCAAGCCCGATGTGACCATAGTTGAGGGTGGTGCAGATGTTGTTGTCCACGATATTAATGAGCGTCAGCCCGTCGCGTTGAGCATATTGCATGTGCCCATCTGTGTAACCTACTCATTCTATAACCCCAATAGCCGAGAGATCAATTTGAAGGGGTCCGGCGCCGACGAGCTATACATTGTTGATGCCGACTTGAAAGAAGAGTTGGTCCGCGATGGCCTGATTGTGATTACGCTAAACAAAAACCGCGAATTGATCCAATTGGCCAAAAATGGAGGATTGCCGGTAGATGCAGCGGTGCTTGTTGAATTAGGCATGAAAGCCATGAAAATCGTTGACTCGTTAACCGAAAAAATGAAGACAGTGTTGCAAAAACACGATCAAGAGAGGTATGAGGCCAACAACATGCGCTTGTTGGAAGTGGGAGCACGCCGAGAAAGCTAGTAGAGATTCCAACGTCGCCATGCTTCATTCATTCGACTATGAAAATACCTTTTCTGACGTTTCTGATGGGACCTTTATGTTGAGCCTGCGGGTTTGACGAGATTACGAAGAATCTTTCGCCTGAGCTATTGAAAAGATGGGCTAATTTATTGGTCAATTCGGCTTGAACACTATTAAGGCGATTGCGACACGCTCGCACGAGGCATCATCTCGGTTCACTCTTTACAATCAAAAGTAGCATGTCAACAATAATTGAATAAAAGGGGAAAAGTCAAACTCTATAAGTAAATACAAGTACAGAAGCGAGCCTTCATATAATACAAGTGACGAACGCCGGGCATAATTGGGACGCATATAAATAATAAAAGGGGCGGGGTGGAAGTGGGACATGAGGCTAAGATGGGAAGTGACGTTATCCTATCATTAGCGGAGTGAAAAAAGGTCTTTCAGAGAAATTCCTCTCAGATATGATGGGGTGGTAAGGTTATGAGGGCGGCGGAAAAAAAGAACGCATGAAGCTGGAATCTTGCGGTTTTAAGCGACGGCATGCCATCCTTGAGCAAATTCGATTCTCAATCTATGGTCTTGGGGCCCAATCACTATTTGAACACAGATAATCCGAGGCCGAATCAGAATCCTCGGTATCGTTTCTAACCGGTGTGAGCTTATACGAACCACTACCCTTTTCGAGATCTGCATCGAAACTGGTATCGCTGGCGTTTATCAATGGATTGTTCCATACAGCGTTAGAGTCCTTGCGAGAACGTCCGGTTTGCTTCTTGGAGATGACCTGGCGGATGCGAGTGAACACGCCCTTGTTTTCCTCGCCGTATGGATCACTAATCCTTATACTCGGAGCGCCATTGCTCTCTGAATCTTTGAGGGGCTGGTATCCAAAGTTGCTGAAAATGGGCGAAACAACGGTCCATACGGCACCACCAACATAATTGAGGCCCTTTTTGAATGTGGCCAGACACACCGCAAGGTAAATCAAGTATTCGATACCAAAGATTACAAGGGCAACGGCAAAACCGCCAATGACCGCCCATACGAGGTGGCGGCCCATCCCTTTGATAAAATGGGCATCTTCCTGGTGCCAAGAAGAGCCCTGGGAGATTTTGAAGAAAGAGTCGGAAAAACCCTTGTAGTTTTCCGGCATCAATATCTTGATGCGATCGGCATCGGGTAAACCCCAGCGCTTATACTGTCTCCACATCACCGACAAGAAGAGTGGACCAGTAGAGATCATGATGGTGATGTAGGGAACAAGCCAGTTTCGCTGATAGCTTTTCAACTTTTGGATGGTGCGCAAGAAAAAGGGATGTTGGGGAACCAGGCCCATGACGTCATTGCTGATACCGGTCGGGTTAGTTTTGCGTAGGAAGGCGCGATGGGATAAGAGCGGGTCCAATTTGCGGTGGCATCCGTCATCCAAATCGATGTAAATACCACCATAGTGGGAGAGGACAAAGTACCGGATGGCATCTGCTCTTTCGATCGGATAAGGGTATTTATCCCAGGTCTCCAAAAACCACGAGTAGTGCTTAGCGATGAATTCGCGAGACGACTCATCTGTCCAGAGGATATACTGGTAGTCAGGATGTAAGTCGACACAAGCTTGTTGGCCTGCTTTCCAGATTTCAGGGATAGCGGTAGTTTTATACGTCTGGTGGATGATCTTGGGGATTTGAGCGGGACCAGGCGCAGTCAACTCTGTGGAGGAGATAGCATCTTTAGCAGAATCATCATTTAAAAGGGTGATAAGATCGAAGGTGAGGTAAAAGAGATAGACGAATAGGGCCAAATGGGCTGCGAGAATGAATTTGAGTTCGAGTCTCATTGCTGAAAGGATCGGTCGAGTAAGGAGCGGAAGGGAAGGAGTGCGGAGGAAGGAGTTATGTGTAGTTGATCAAAGAGTTGGTTCGAGATAGTTGCTAAGGAGGGGAAGGTCAAATGTGGGTGGAGAAAAGACTACAAAGTGAAAGAAAAGTTTTGGAAGAGGGAGAGAAACGAAACGAGGGTGGGGCGGCTAAGTTTTTGAAGGGTTACTTCTTTTTAAGAGCGACACGATATCGCGCCCCTATAAATAAACGGCGATACCGCGAATTCTCCGAATTCGAAAGCAAAGAAAGAAAAAAAAAAAAAACAAGACATTCCCATGCTCGTGACCATTCACGCTGGTCGAAGACCAAAGGTCTCGGAATGATCTGAGAGATGGACAAAAATTCCGAGGCTTGAAGAAGTGTAGATTGGGTAAGTTTGTCCCGGGGTGATATGGGTTCAAGAGGTATCTATGCCATGTAGGCGCCCTATTTGTAGCGGCGGAAGACGGAGGGTAGTCATTGTGTTCAGGAAAGTTCAAGGGTGAATAAGCGGTGAGATCCTCGCCGCCGAAACTGCGGCGGATGGTGACGAGACATGGGCGGCAGCGACAATTCCTCGCTGCGAATTCTTTTTCTCTGCGGTGTTGCTTCAAATTTTAAAAATATCCTTGTAAATATTTAAAAGTGGGCAACACGCCCAGCATAATAGGGGTTCCTGGCGGATGAAGTCATTCCGATTGTGCTCGGAATATCCACACGGCTATGACATTCCATCGACCTCAACTTTCCTTGTGTTCGTATGAGAAGCACTATGATTGATATGGATTTTAATTGGTTATACTTGACATGGATTTACGAATGCGGGTCTCACTGACTTGGTCCAGAGCGCGGCTCCAGTTCATAGACGTGTACATGGCCATGCCGCTTCCCGTGACGCGCGGGAGAAAAAAAAATTGTCACACCACCGGCGTCTGACACAAAATAGGGGTCCCCGTACCAGGATATTTCAGATTGTATACTGCATATTACATTACGAAGAGTGCTGACAGTTGAGGTGGACAGTACCACGCTCCACTCCTGGTGGGAGATGTTGATACTTGCGTCATACACAGCTTAAAATGAGCGTGATACTGTGATTTCTCAAAAAGTGCTTGACGAACCTTCAGTCTCTTCTATTACCGTGTCTGCTCCGTTTTAAAGTTTGCTCTTGCCAAGCGTTTTATCAACGATCGAGGCAATGATTGCTCTGTCCTCTCCATTGAGCATACTAATACGGTTTATACGCTCCAGTAACGCTCTCAAGTTGGGTGCATTGGCGATCGTCACATGTGATACTCGTTTGGCGGTATCCTTCCGTATACTTATCAATCCCAAGTAGTTAAGAAAATATAACCCACTGAGTAGATATTGCTTATTGATGCTCTCCACTGATGCCCCGCTGTCAACGCCTTTGGCAGCTGCCTTTTTGAGCAACTCTTTTGTCGTACAGCTGCGGTGATCCAAGTCCAATATGGCGGTGATCACATGAGTATACGTGTTCAAGACCGGCTTCACAAGGCTCGCAAAATTCCCCACAAAGCTCAAGTCAACAACACTATACATTTTGCCTTCATCGCACCTAAGGACCCCCCTATCAACGAGAGTTTGAAGAACACTCGCCATTTCATGGCTGGGGTTGTCGTCATAATCGAGGAGAAACTCATTTCGGAGAAGGCTCGTGACAATCTTGTATTCCTGGAATACCGTGTATTCGTGTTTGGGCATACATGACTCGAAGATCATACACACTATGCTGTATGGTAACAATGCATGTATGGTGAGATTCTTATAGTAAACAAGCTCGATGCTATTGCTCACCAACATGGTGTGCTTGGACCTATTGATGGCAACATGTCTCAAAAGATTGATCAGTTGTGACTCTATCAATTCAAGCAATACGCGGTCGCTCAGAGACAAAATCAGTTGCATCACTTCTGCATTTGCCGGCGACTTGTGCTCTAATTCACATTCAAGCATCGACGCTGCCGTGCGTATGATTGGAATGAGGTTCTCAACAGCGATTATCCCTCCAAATTTCTTGGCACACTCGCAGTACATATGAATTGCAAGTCCCACTACCGCGATTTCAGGGATCCGCCGCTGCCAGCACGAATCACGCAACGCCGAAAATCCAAGTTGTTTCACGTTGATGCGCCCATTGGGCTTTCCAAGCAGAGATAATGCGAACCCTCGGGAGAATGAAACAAGAATCTTGCCGCTAAGCAGCACCGTGCTGTTATCCGTATATCCATCCTTGTCAAGCATCGATCCTGGCATCCGTGGTCTACCAAAGAGGTGCTTGAGTCCATTGTTCACGATGCTTTTGAACGATTCTGGCTTCTTGTCATTACCTATCATCTCATTAATGTAGCCATCTGCCTCATACACTCGTTCATACGTAATCCCTAGCGGTTGGATCCAAACGTCGAAATTGGCACTATTCTGCCTCTGTTCCGAGTAAATGTCTGTCAATGCCTTGAGAACTCCGTATTTTGGAAGTAACACTTTGCCGTCGCGTGATCGAGTGCCTTCAATAAACACTTCAAAGTGTACTTTCTTCAATAACAAATATTTGATAGCATTCCTCAAATTGGATTCGGAGTAATAATCTCCATCAAAAGATCGTGGAATGAATATCGCACCCAATTGTTTAAGGAAGGAGCCGAAAATAGCCACATTCAAGTTATCGCCCGCAATGACTGTTGGAGTCAGCATCCGAATCCGAATGAGAATCAAATGAAGAATAATATAATCAACGTGCAGTTGATGGTTAGGCAAAAATGCAATCAGCATTGGGTTATTCAAGAATTGCAGGCGCAAAGCATCAACCTCCGCACTACTTATCCATACGCCTTGAGGAAACATCTTCACAAAGACCGATATAACGGTGATATAAGCAAGTCGTAAGAATCGACGCAGCCCGAATCGCGGTAAATTGGTATTGTTCTGTTCAGTATAATAATCGATGATGAATTGCTTGACTTGCGCAATTCGTTGAGGGTACTTTGACGGCGAAAGAATCCGTAGTTTCAACTCTGATTGAACGTGTTCTTCCACCAAAGCGTCGAGCTTATGGTCATCATGTTTAAGTTGACGGTCCATATAAGCGTGAAACCCGCGGTTGAACTGCGGGCAGTACTTGTGCTGTTCCGGTTCATGCTCATTAAATCGATAGACCGAATCATAATCAATCAGTGTGAACCATTTGAAAAAATGGCCTAGTATCGAAAAGTCTTTTCCGACACTCTCATTTGGTAGTGGGATCGACTGTGGGAGGTTCGGACACAGAAGCGCCTCATCCAAAATATTGAGATCGAGATCGAGATCGCTAGTATGCATGATCACCCACTTGTCCCTAGTAGCCCCTGCCAGTGTTTTTTTTTCTGCTCTCCGTCCTCCAGCACCGTGATTGCTGTGAGATCGTCAAGCTTTTTATAGGTTCGTCAGGCGACCTGGCGCGGGGTAATCGTAGTATTTTGTTGGCCTGAATATATGATTATTTTACTGTAAGGATTTCAGTGTGTTAGCAAGCGGTGTGTGAGATCAGCATTCTGAATTTTCGACATTAACACACTGGAAGATTTAGTGCTTGCATCCATCACATTTCTCCTTGACGTGACCCGCCGCGAGCCTCTCATCCCAATCATCCTGGGGATCTATCCTGAACATCTTATCGGGATTGAGGATGCGGAACGGGTCTAGTGCCATTTTGATGCTGCGCATCAAGTCAACCGCAGACGTCCCCAACTCCTGGTCCAAGTACTTGCGTTTGCCCATCCCCACTCCATGTTCTCCAGTACACGTACCCTCGAATTTGAGAGCCCGCGACACCATCCGATCAACAGCGGCTTGCACCATGCCGTAGTCCTCCAGATTATATACTATGCAAAAGTGACAATTCCCATCGCCTACATGACCCATTGCCAGGAACTGATTGTAGAGACCCAGGGTGTTCAAGTCTTCGTTCGTCTCGCTCACTACTTGCGCAAGCGACAGAAGCGGCACCGCAATATCAGTCGTCCAAACCTGTACGTCATTTGGATTTTTCAAAACTCGTTTGCCATGATCCATGACCGAGTAAAGGCCCATCCTTCTCGCAGACCACAAAATCTCATTCTCCTCGGCGTTTGTCGATTGCGTCACCTGAGTGCTACCGCATTCCTTTGCGATTGTCCCAATAATCTCCAGCTGGTGAGCAATCGACTCGGGAGTAGGCCCGCCAAGCTTGAGAAAGAGTGACGGCTGCTCCAAAAACGGTTCTCGTTCAGGGTGCAGCATATTCACAAACCCCATCATGGCCCCATCAAGGATTTCCAATGCATTGGGCTGGAGGCCACTATGCGCTACAATTCTCAGCGCAGCCTGGGCTGCATCGCGAATCGTTTTGAACAGAGCCATCGAAACATACTCCACCGCAGACCGAACGTGGAGTTTGACGGTGATCTCCGTCACAATACCCAAGGTCCCTTCCAGTCCAATGAATACGTGCGTAAGGTCATAGCCTGCACTCAGTTTACGTGGGCGTTGGCGTGTCTTCACAATGGTTCCATCAGCCAAAACTACCGTGAGATTTACGACATTCTCCTTCATGGTTCCATATCGGTAGGCGTTGGTGCCACTGGCACTGGTTCCCACCATACCGCCAATGTTTGCACCCATACCGGGATCAGGACCAAATAAAAGATGCTTGGTCAGTTCTTCGCCCTGCAAATAGTCGTCCAAATCTTGCCAGCCAACACCAGCTTGAACCACACAATCCAAGTCTTCCGGATGGCACGCAATGACCTGGTCCATCTGCAGAAGCAGTACAGAGAAACTGTGTGGACCGCGAGTCTGCATATTGTGTCCCTCGAGTGATGTTAAACCCAGGTTGGCAACAACCGGGACTCTATATTTATGACATATGCGGAGAATTTGTGATACCTGTTCCGTCAGACGCGGGAACAACACAAACCCCGCACGCTGAACCGTGGGATCCGGGGGGTGGTGGGTGGTGAAAAACAGATCTCCATGCGCGTTGACAACGTCCAGCGACAGATCGAGTTGAGACGGATCGAGGAGCCTTCGTATCTCCTGGACCGCTAGAGCAAATTCTTTGGCGCCCGCGTATTCTGGCGAGCTGAGAGTATTCAATGGACGAGTACTTGCGCTCAAAGAATTGAGATCATCTTCAACAGAAGACAGCCCTGTTTGCCGCCCATACGCATAGCCGGCAGCAAGAGCTAGACCGGCCGCGGCGCCAATGATAAAGTTCAGCGATGCCACTGGCGGCCGCGTGGAATGCATGCGTCGGCCACTAATCAAGCGTGCCTTGCTAGTGAGCACTCTCCTTGCGAACATGATCTAGAGTATTACAACTTTACAACCAGAAGTAGCCCGATGTTTTCAACGGTCACGAAATTAAATACTTTCAGCTCCGGCGAATCAAAAATTATCTTGTCCCCCGCTATCGGGCGTTTCCGCCGGTCGGATAAACTGTGGCAGGCCTGCAGGTGACTTGCTACCGTCTTTCTGATGCTGAAAATGACAGAAGAGCGGCCCTTGTTTCAACAGTCATTTCTATCGTGATGGCCTCAATCATTGGTAGACACTCCAATATCCTTACGGCAAACCCCTCGGTCGCAAGCCTCCTCTTTTCTAAATTCCAGCGCCGAATGAACTGATTTTCAGTCGCAAGTGGCGGCATTATTTTTCCAACTAAACGAAAGCACCAACCATCACGTGGGAATTTGCAATCGACTTGTGCTTTCATTCAAAGGGAATTTCAACGAGTCTGGATGGTCTGGTATACCCATAGTTCCTTCTGTTATCACTAGACATGACTCAAGAAGATCGGAGAGGTCTCTTTGGAGCGTCAAGTGACCCTCGTGATTTGTCGTCTCGCACTTATACCACTGCTGCAAATGTGATTCAACAACTGGTTTATGCAGTTCTGTCAAAGATCTTCAGTTACGAAACAGCTGGCTCCCCATATGCTTTGGATAGTGACGTTGCCGCTTGGGCAACCGAATTTTATCGTGAGAACGCTATTGGTGCTGTCCCGTTCTTCCATCGCTTCCAAGTCAGATCTGGTGCTAGTAACGCCATTTTGGGCTATTTTGGCAAAAACGGCACAAACGGTCAGCCTGTTCTGGCGTTGTTGGGTGCAAATGGGTTGAAATATATGGTCCCGACATTGCTCGCGCGCACTTCAGCCTCGCTCCCACTTGCTCTCAATGTTTCGGCCATCGATTACGATGAGGACCTGTCGCTGTTGACTTCAAACCACGATGGCCCCATTAATGCCGCACGCAAGTTGGATTTTCCCGTGTTGTCTCCCGTCTCTTCGCTGAGTGGCGTTGAACTTCAACACATGCTGGTTTTGAACCATTATTTGGTGTCTGTCTTGCGAAACCCAAGCGTGGTTTTGGTAGACGGCCCCTCAATTTTCCAAACGATTCAAAAGTTTGATGATATCTTGCTGGTACCGGAATTGGGTGCCCTCTACGGCAAATTGTTGAAGTCTACCATCTCCGAATCCGAAGATACGGGTGCGATCGTCGACACTGCCTTGACGAACTTGAATGCCATTGCTGGCACCCATTACTCTCAGTTCGAGTATGAGGGCCCCTCGGAGCCTGAGACTGTGATTGTGGTGTATGGCGCCCATGCTTCTACACAATTAGCTGGCGTGATATCCAGAAACGAGAACTCCAACATTGGCATCATCAAAGTCAGAGTCCCCACGCCGTTCAACTCGCAAAAGTTCGTAGCAGCAATCCCACGGTCCGCCCGCAAAGTATTGGTCTTGACCGAGTCGGCAGCCTCAAGTCTTACTGCCGATGTCGCAGCGTCCTTATTCTTGAATGGCGTGTTCGGCACCGCTGTTGATGAATATCAAGTTCCTGCGGACTTTGTGTTTACGCCGGCAACCATTTCGAAGCTTTGGGAGGCAAACGGCGTATCGGTGACGTTATCTGCACCAAAGGACACTCTCTCGTCTTCAATCACCGCTAATACTAGTCCCGTTGGTCAGTATCTCTTTTGGGGTAAAGAGGCGGGCTCGCTTGTCGATGCTTCACGCAAATTGGCATTGTCAATGTCTTTGGACGACAGCAAGCTGGTCGTTTACCGGACGATTTTCGATAGCAGTCGCTTCGGCGGTGCTTTCCAGGGCCTGATCTCCTCTGTTCCTGATGGCGAGGTATCTCCTGCTGTGGATGCCGCCGATGTTGTCATTATAGAGGACGTTTCTCTTTTGAAAGAGTACGACATTTTGGCCACAATCAAGCCTGGATCGACGGTTTTATTGATTAACAGCAAATCCATTTCGAACTCCATTGCCGAGGATATAGTCCCGAAATTGCCTGTTAAATTCCGCCGCGACCTCGCCATGTTGGGTGCGACTCTTTCGTTAATCGATCTCAGCACCATCCCCGAATTGGACGCAGCCAATGCTTCAACCGCAGGTTTCTCTGTCGACTTTTTGATTCAGGTAGCGTTCTGGCGCTCGGCTTTGCCCGAACTAAACGGCTTCATTGTCAACAAGTTGTTGCAAGCTAATGGTAACGAGTTCGAGTTGTTGGCTGCTGTATTGGATAAGTTCATCCATGCTGTAGATGAGTTTAAGAGCTTGAAGGAGGTCCCGGTATTACCGGAGTGGAAAGACTTGACAGACGAAGAAGAGGTTTTAGAGCTTCCGTTCTTCCCGACCGAGACTTCTTTCTCTCGCAGTCTTCGCTGCGAGGACGATGCCGAAACCGTTCGCCAAGAAGGCTATAAATCCCTTGCTACCACTGTCGTTTTCCCGGAAGCTTTTGGAGCTCGCAAAGAGTTGCGCCCAGATTTGCCAGTGAAAAACTTTGTTGTCAAGGTCCAACAATCACAACGTTTGACTCCATCAGAGTACTCGCGTAATATTTTCCACATTGAGTTCGACACCACCGGCACAGGCTTGAAGTATGAGATTGGTGAAGCATTAGGTATTCATGGACGCAATAATCCACAAGAAGTCGAGGCATTTTTGGAATTCTACAACGTCGATGGTGATTCCATTTTACAGATCCCTAGCAAAGACAATTCCGCCATCCTCGAGGTAAGATCAGCCCGCCAAGCATTGACCGAGACTGTTGACTTTTTGGGTAAGCCTCCGAAGCGCTTTTACGAGTCTTTGGCTCCTTTCGCGTCAGACGCTGAGCAACGCGCTCATCTTGAGAAATTGGCCAGCCCTCCAGGTGCAGCCGAACTCAAGAGACGGCAGGACGAAGACTTTGACACGTATGTCGACGTCCTTCGGGAATTCTCGTCGGCGCGTCCCGGATTCACGGATTTGATAAGTATGATTTCACCACTTAAACGTCGTGAATATTCTATCGCGTCTTCGCAACGTATGCATCCCAATGCTGTGCATTTGCTCATTGTGGTAGTCGACTGGGTCGACCCTCGTGGCCGCACAAGATATGGACATTGTTCGAAATACCTTTCCGATCTTAGTATTGGGGATGAGTTGGTCGTGAGTGTCAAGCCATCAGTAATGAAACTCCCGCCGCTTTCTACGCAACCCATTGTCATGTCTGGTCTCGGTACCGGACTCGCACCGTTCAAGGCCTTCATCGAAGAGAAGATATGGCAAAAACAGCAGGGAATGGAGATCGGCGAGATTTACTTGTACTTGGGATCGCGGCACAAAAAGGAGGAATACTTGTATGGAGAATTTTGGGAAGCGTATAAGGATGCTGGCGTGCTCACGCACATTGGAGCTGCCTTCTCGCGTGATCAGCCTGAGAAAATCTATATCCAAGACAAGATCCGCGAGTCGATTGGGGATTTGACGAAGGCCATCGTATCTCAGAACGGTTCGTTCTACTTGTGTGGCCCAACATGGCCAGTGCCCGATATCACTGCTTGTTTGGAGGATATCGTTATGACCGCTGCCCAAGAACGAGGCGAATCGATTAAGGACGTTGCTAAAGTTGTTGAGGACATGAAGGAGGAAGGCCGCTACGTATTGGAAGTTTACTAGATTATTCGTAATGTAATATATGGGGAAATCTGAGAAAACACCCGTGATGTAGCTTATATTAACATTGAGCTTCTATTAACATTCAAAGTACAAAGTACGGGCCAGCCTGTTTTTTTCCAAGGGCGTGTTGCAAATTCAATGCTGCAAAAATGAGAGCAGATGCCACCGTCAGTAGATGATGGATCTACCCATTGGCGCATTGGAGAGGCGCGGTTGCTGAAGAAAACGTTGTGTTATGAATGTATACATGATAACGCGACATGAGATACAATGGCAAGTTAGAATATAGTACCTGATCTTCTCACATCCCATTCCGGTATCAGGTTGATGTTATGATCCGCTTCCAGAACGAGAATCGAAACATAATCATCTGAGCCGTTGACAAAAACCGCGAGTTCCTCTAGAATAAACCTAAATATTGAAAAGTCAGAACCGTCCTCTCCAGTACTTACTTGCGGCGAGGTCCTATTCCTCCTCATAGCCTCCTCGACGGCCGCCACCAAAACCAAACATCGGTCTCGAGAGACGCCATCTCGCGTGATGCAATCGAAAGTCCCCACGATAGTCAGCTTTTTTGAGGGCAACCTACGTTGGCGGAACACGACTACTTCTTTAATCGTACATTTCAGATAGAATTTCAACGAGTCCGTCAACGTTTTCACGCTTGATGAAGGAAGTAACGGAGCCAGCATGAATCACCACAAACCAGGTCCTCTTCCCTTCGACTGATGCAGCCTTCGACAAGATCGGATGGTCGTCACTCCACCGGCAGATACGTCCAGCCGTGAAGTTTGGAATCGAGGGACCATTGACTCGTTAAACCTGTCAATCCTGCATCTGAGTATCTCAACTGTCAAAAGTCAAATGGGAGCACGTGTCTGTGGTATGGGGCGGAGTCGTCCCGGCAACACTGATACTCATTCGCGGATAACGGGATCATCAATCTCACGATAAATAATGCGTTTTTTGCCCGTCTTCTTGTCTCTAATCTCGGTGGCTCTTGCAATACCGCGGACTCGTCTTGATCTCAATCATAAGGGAGCACAATGTTACTATCTCGATAAGTACGGTTCCCGAAACGCTTCCGTCGCTCTCAAGGTAAACGAACTCATTTATACCGATGGCGAAGTCCCCGCCGACTATGCTATTCCCTTTTTGATCTTCAAGTATACTGAATTCGAGCATGCATATCTTCCTAGTGCAAAGACTTACGTGCAGTCATATGTCGATAGTAAGCCTGCTTTATATGAGCAAGTTATCGATCCCAATACCAACGGTTTCAAGTTGACATTCAAAGCAGACGCCCCTACGCCTGCATTGGATACGTTCGACACCGGCTTCCTTGCATTGGACGAGGAGCATGTATTCAATGCTCCTTCCCTGGGCTTCTACTGTGTGTACATTGCCCCTCCAATCACGGATAATCTCCAAGATTTGACAGTATCTTTGTCATTTAAAAACTCTCACGGATCCTTGCCATTTTTTGACTATATCACCTACCAGAATCGTAAGGTTGCCATTCTCGTTGGAACGGGTATTTTCGCCTACTTGTTGCATTACATTATCAAGTTCAAGGTCTCTTCCGATTATCGCAACTTCGATTCGATCTCCATCATTTCGAAATCGGTGATTCTCTATGTGCTTTTCCCCATTGTTGTGTTGAACGCAATCCAATGCTTCACCGCATTTTTAGAAAACTTTGTTTCGTCGGAATCCTCCGTCAACAACATTTTCCAGTTTTTGAACTGGGGTAACGTTTGGTTGTCAACCGTATTTGACTCCACGTTCAGCCTTTTTGTGCTCTTGCTTTCGATGGGATATGGTGTCATGTATGATAACATCGCTAACCTGCGTCTGCCCTTACCTCCTAGTCAATGGAGAATAGCGAAGTACCTTTTCGCTGGCTCACTCGTGGTGCGTACCTTGATGGTATTGTCTTATATGGCCTCGCCTATCGAATCCATCTTCGTCATCAACGACTTGGGTCAGCTCAGTCCGCTTCCCATGGAGGGATCTTATCCATCCGAGAATATGCTGAATCTCTCCGTGTACTTTGTTGGCGCCTCTGGTCTAATTCAGTTGGCTTGGTTCGTCATGACAATGACATACTATATTCGTACCCGCAAGGTCTTGGCCCACTTTGCGCCTGTGTCTGATGCCCCATCTTCAGACACACTGGAGAAAAATGAACGCATTATCAAGGCGTTCCGTCGCTCCATCTTGGTCATTTTCGTGTTGCCGGTATTCATTGGCTTCCTTGCTGTCTTTGTCCTGGTTTGGATGTTGGTTCACAGTAAGGCAGCGCAAATCCCCGTGTCGGCCCCCACTGACACAATGCGTCTGTCAGTTGCTCAAGTATTGTATTCGGAAACATTCCTTTCCAGTGGTGTTGCCGCTATTAACATTTGGTCAACATGGCTTTACATTTTCGTGGGTGTCGCGCTCATTTTCGGGATCTGGATTAAGGACAACAATGGATTGTTGGTCAATGAGCAAACGTCATCAACGACTGCATACTCTGACGAATCAAGATTTGTCGTCGACTCGGACTAGATTACTTCCGGTTCTTTACCATATACATAGCCTATATATGTCGAAGCTTGCTTGGGGCTTCCTCGCAGTATCGTAGACGCACAAACACGACCACATCTTTTTTTTCTGCCTCGTTTGCCAGCTTGATTACTTTTCACTCAATGTCCGGCTTCCTTGATGTGACAATCAAAAATCCCCTCGCACTAAAGCAAATGGCCTGAGCATTTCTGTTAGGAATTGCAAGGGCAATTCAATTTGCAAGAGCTCAGACATTTTTTAGTCGAAACTGTACGCTTAATAGACTCTGCAAAAAAAACGGTAATCTACATAATCCTACAATTAAATGACTCTATGGAACGTCTCTTCTACTTTAGCGTTAGTTGCGTTTAGCTCGCTTGTTTTTGTAGCCATTGTTTCTACGACCGAACAGCCTTTTTGCGGTTTTGTCGTTTTCGGGCTTGGCCTTCTCAATTCCAAGTTCAACAGCCAAAGCAGTGCCAAGCTCAACGCCGAATTTCTCCACGCGAGCCAATACGCGTTTAGCTTCGGCAGCACCAGCCTCGTCTCCAAACTTGATGGCACGACGAATCTTTGTTTCCAAAAGTTCCAAAGCTTTTTGCTTGCGCTCCTCGGGGGTGTGTACCTTGGGAGGTTCCTCCTTTGCAGGTGTCGCTTCCGACTCGGGCTTGGAGGCATGGGCGCCCTCCACCTTAGTCTCGTCCTTCGGCTCCCCATTCGACTCATCCTTCGATTCTTCCTTCGATTCCTCTGTTGAGGGTTCACCGCTCTTTTTGGAAGAAAAGTCATCTGAACCTTCGACGGCAACAAGATCATCTGACTCCTTTGGTTCGGTGGTGGCAGCAGTTTCAGTCTTGGTGGCTGGTTCCGCAGCAACACTCTTGGCCGAAGATTCAGCCGCTGAAGGCTCTGAGACATCTGCCAGTTGTAACCTTGAAATCAACTCAGCTTTCTTTCCCTCTGAAGGAAGTCCCTTGGCTTTCAAGAGCTCCTTCAACTGACTCACATTCTGCGTAGAGTAATCGACCATTTTGAAGTCTATGCTGTCGTCGCAGGGATCTCATCGTCGAAGTTTGTTTGCTGAGCCATATGCTAGTGATTATGTCATCAAGTGGTGCCGGCCTTGCACCCATATTGTGGTCTGAACCAAGGAATATCATGGTTCTGAGAAGCTAGATCATACTTTGGGGAGCGCATCAGTGTAGTAGTATTGTGGTATAGTGAGATTGGAAGCTATCATGCACTCGGACAGCCCGCTTTGGTTAAAAAAAAACATCGATCAGAATGGTTCGTGGTGCGCCTTCGGATTGCGGAGAGCGAGATCATATTACAAAAACAAGAATGCAAAAATATTGATACAAGGTTAAAATTACAAGCTGGCCGGATACCGATCTCATCTAATCCAAAAGCTCCTCCTCTCCGGTGATGAACACTAATTTGTCGTGATGCTCAGCAACGTACCATACGTTGAAATGCTGATATTCTCGTATGGTTTGATCAAACTGCTGACTCGTGAACCCACGTGCCAATGCTTGCGCCTTGTATTGCTGTAACAGGATAGACGATTGCGCCTGTCCGTTCAGGCCTGAGCTCAACGCCATGGTTTTCGCTAGCGCAAAAATCTGCGATACCGCGTCCTGCGAGCCACTGGCCTCCTTATCTTCATGCGTGCTGTTGGACACCTGTATCAAACGCAACGCTTCGTCCACATCTTCGCGTGTGACTAGATCAGAGAACCTGATACGCGCAAGAGCCAGCGCCATACGCAAGACACTGAGCAATGTACGGGGCAGAGCGTGACTGAACTCACGCCGTGAGTCCTTGTTGCGGTCCAGCTCTTTGCGCATCTTAATGTACTCGAGCACGACATAATCACCCACGTCCTGCGGGACACTGGGCCGGTGTTCGCGAGCTCTGGTGATATACTCCCGAATGGTATTCGCGTCCACGGGTGTGAAATCCATAGGCGGCTCCTTGTTGTGCATGTGAACGTACGCCACGTGTTGGGCCAATCGCTGGTCAACATCTTCCTGGTGGCGATCCAACATGAGGAAAGTGATATCGAAACGAGAAAGCAACGCGGCTGGCAAATTGATATTCTCTTTGGGGGAGAGGCGCGTATTGTAGCGGCCGAATAAAGGGTTGGCGGCGGCCAAAATTGACGTTCGCGCATTGAGGGTGGTGGTGATTCCTGCTTTAGAGATAGAAATCGTCTGTTGCTCCATGACTTCGTGAATCGCAGTTCTATCATTCTCGTCCATTTTATCAAACTCATCAATGCAGCATACACCATTATCGGCCAAAACAAGAGCACCACCCTCTAGAACCATTTCATCGGTGATAGGGTCGCGCATGACTGCGGCAGTCAATCCGACTCCCGACAGACCTCGACCAGTGGTATAAACCAGTCTTGGGGCAATTTTGCCCACGGCTTTAAGCAACTGCGACTTGGCCACACCAGGATCTCCCATGAGACATACGTTGATCTCTCCTCTGATTTTGAGGCCGTCGCCTACTCGTTTTTCAACTCCGCCACAAAGGAGTAAAAGCAAGATTTTTTTCACATCATTATGGCCGAAAATCTCAGGCGCAATCGATCTGGAAAGCTTATTGTACGCATCGCCCTCAGCTCGGAGCTCATCTATCTTGGCGCTGGCCGCAGCAGAAAGCAATTGAGAATCGTATTGCACTTTGTGTTGTTGGATGTGTTGTGCTTCCAAATACGTTTCGGTGAGCAAACCTGCTTTCAACGCGCGGAACCCGGTATAAGGACTCGGCATAAAGATACCAGCAACATCTACGGTATCACCGGGATTCATTGAGCGGACCAAATCGCCGTTAACGTGGATGGTGAGGGCACGTGGAATATGACCAACAGGCACCTGATTGGATAATTCCTGCAACTTGACTTCTTGGAAACTGGAAAACTTGGAGGCACGAGTAGACATGAAAAGCTGGCCCTTATTGTTGTCTGTTTTGCATTCCGGAGAGGTACACTCGGATAATGGAGTGAACAGTTTGGAGTTAACTTCCTGGAACAATTCGTAACCGCATTTGTCGCAAGTGTAAGCATTAACAATGACCAGGGGTTTTACGTCGGAGACACGAGTGATGATTCCCTTCACGGTAATATAGTTTCCCACGTGGCGACCTTTCATTTCGCGAACCAGCATACTCTTGGAATCCGACGATAACGGATCAAAGTACAAGCAGTATCTGCGGGTCAATTTCGGAGGGAAGATATTTTCCGAGTCTTGCGGGTCCACATTGTGTTCACTGGCTGCATTCTGAGACAAGCCCTCGCGCAACGTATTGAACTCATCAGATTCCTCCTGTTGGAGACGCAAGTTGCGTAACTTACGCTGGTGCAAAATCACATCCAATACATCGTCCTTGTATGAGATATCCGTAGTTGGGTCCGGCATCAATTTGTCAATGACGTCTGAGAAGAGGTCGATGAACCGATGGGTATTGCGCAAAATGGTCGAGAGCAACGATCGAGCGTCGGCCAGCTGCGTAGACGTTGTCCCTGCATAGGTATTATCAAGAAACAGTTTGAGATCATCGAGAGCAATCCGAATGGAAGACTCCTCGCGATTAGCTACGCGCTGGAATAGATTCATATACTTGAGACCAGTGGGACCTAACGCGGTCATATCGACGTCCATGTCCCCCAGGACGTCAGAGGACTCCTTGAAAGAGGTGAAGAAATCAGAAACAAGCATACTGATCTCCCCATAGTTAACGTTGATTTGCACCGATGGCAAAACCGTCGATGTGGTGGTCGCAGACATAATAGGTGTGCGTCAGAAAGTTGATGTGCAATAGTGGACGGGGGAGGGACGCGTCTCTGAAATTTGGACTTTTTTTTTTCTTTCTCGTCTCTGATTATAGATTGCCTATTTGGGATATATCTACGTTGAACGAAGGCCTATGAGTGCTTGTGCAGCACTGGCCTCTTCGTCAAACGGCAGCGAAGTTTGATTGTCGGTGTTTGACGGTGGTTGTGATTGTGACAGAGTCCAGCTCTGATTCCCTTCCGGTGTGAGTGAACGTGGAGTTCGTTCGGGTTTGCCTGTGAATGTGGTTTGACCAGTGACTGGTTTCGTATTTTTAGTTAACGAGTCAGGACCCAACGTGGCCCAGTCTTCCTCATCTGTATCGCTTTCATGGCCGTGATTGAGGGTGGAACGCATATGTGACTCGTTATAGGCCTTGCCTCTATTATCTTTCTGGCGAGACATTAGGTGCGCCGACGGCTCTGTATAGGATCCCGTGGGCGAATCTACTGGCGTTCCGAGTGGCCTTTGGAGTGCCGGTGGCGGTGAGCCCCACGAGCTCCGTGCTGAACTAAGAATGTAACTCTCGAGATTCTCGAGCAGATTCAATCTTGAGCGATTGAATAGAGAATGTCGGATAGCAGGCTTTGCCACCAGCGCCGCAGAGGACAGTTTGCGTCGCCTCGCTACTCCCCCCATGGATGACTGGTCTGGTGAGGGAGTGTTCAAAGTCAACGGCACCCTATTTGCGAAATGAGACTTGACGTTGTCATATTGACCATCGAATGATGCAGGTGGCTTGACATCGAGAGGCTTGTTATCTTCATCAAAGTAGAATATCTCAGGGGCCCCATTATGCTTATCGTCATCACCCATATTGTCTTCGGCCAAGTCCGAGTCCGAGTCGGAGATGATCGCTCCGGTATCGTCCAAGTCCATTTCATCAGGAGGCTTTAGATTGTGCAACAGAGTATGTGGGTTCGTGATTGATTCTCTGCGTGGGCGAGAGTCGTCGATAACTGCCCATGACCCCCAACCTATCCTTTCAAAAATGGGCGGTGTCAGTTGCTCTAAAGCCGACATAATGAGCCGACGCTGCTTTGAGACAGAAAAATGATCGAAGCCAGGGAGATCGGCTGCGAGCTGTCTAGTGATGTAACGTATTGGGGAGGGACCCTTTGCTAACAATATTTCCTTGAGGCGGCGGGGGGTGACCTGACTCGCGATCCTGAGCCCCTCCGACGAGGTTGCGGCAAGAAGTACGCGGGGTGGAGTCAGTTGCAAGTCTGAGGACCGTCTTGGCGGATCTGGCAGGTCTGATGTATTCATAAAAGTATTGTTATCGGTAGCAACGTGCTAAATGACAAGCGTGCGAGGTGAAAAGTTCGTGGTATTCTCCACTGCTCCGCGCTTAAACATGGGGGGAATGTCTCACGTGGGCGATAGTGTTATGCATTGCGGCAAGGATGTGGTGACCGATTGTCTACTTGCGCCCCCCACACCCTAGAGCGTGGGAGGCACAGCGGATAGAGCCCCATTTCAACAGTGAGCGGTGTCATATAAGTGATGTCTACATAAGAGATTGAGTGAGAGTGCCTCGTGAGGAATGACGAGTCCCGAGAAGTAATTCGTCTCAGAATGAACCCACAGGCTAATTTTTCCAACGTGTGACTGGTGTCTTTTTTTTATAACTTGTAACTTGTATTCGCAGCTTATCTAGCCCGGCACTGAAGAAACTATTTAAATTTGCCACCAAAGCAAGTCCAGGAGATTAGGATGGGAGGTGTGATTACGCACGGGGAGCAGGACTTGCTGGCGTCTAGGCGCCTGTCATACCTGCCAAAACACACCCTTGCAAAGGAAAGGGTTGATGTAATGGGCTGATGCCGGGTTGTCATATGGTTTATGCTTTACGCCCAATTGAAGAATCGGGCTGCGCTTTGTATGTAAGACTTTAGGCCAACAGCGCAAAGATGCGAGGATGGAAACTGCGTCTACGTACGTAAAACAGAGCTCAAAAACTGCTCAAGGCCCCTCAAGCCGCTAAAACCTACCTTTCACGTTATCTTAGGAGCATAAGATACCAGGAAAGATGCGAGGGAGAGAGGCTGTTCAAATGACTGGTCCCATTGGACTGATCCCATGATACAAGCAACCACAGGGCGACCACAAAAGGTGAGGAATGTCAGGACACATGGTCCCGGCCCTCCCTTCACGTGTCTCGCCATGTTACGTGTAGTGACTGGGCGATGAGACGCATGAAAAAAGTGAACAGATCTCAATGACAGGAAAAGCCGACGCACGTAGAAAATACATATAACTTACTATTGGAATATCATACCCTAAAGCATGACTGACAATACCCTCACTGTACTCCCTGCGGGAGTGAAGGTGTCGGAAGAACTGGTTATGAACCGTTTGGTGTCTGCGTCAATGGGAGATGTCCCAAAGTTTGACGGGACCGCCGCCAGCTGGGTGGCCTTCCGGACTGCATTTCTTAGTACTGCCAGCGATGTCCACCGGTTGATTCCCAAGTATCTTGATCTTTCTGAGGAATATACTCCTTCTGATCCTGCTGTCTTGGACATCATTGACTACGCCACATTGTCGTTGGTCCGGAAGTTTGTGTATCGGACTGTCCTTGTGAGTATCGAAAACAAGACTCGTGGCGAGCTCTATCCGGGCCGGTTGGTCTTCAGAAAGCTCAACTCTCTTTATGGTACCTTGAAACCGGTTCAGCAACTTCTGCTTGTTCGGGACTTTGTCCGTCTTCCAAATCAACCGACTTTTGGTGATGCGATTCAAGGTCTCCAGAATTTGTTAACTGCACGAGACACGTAATCTCAAGCAGGAGGTTTGTGCTGATGTTGATCTGTTGACAGCAACGCCCCCTACGGCTTATCAATCTGATGCTCGTAAGGCTGGCACAAAGCGTCCTCGGGGTAATGTTTCTTGCTCACACTGTGGTGACTCTTATCACAATATTGAGCGTTGTTAGTCGCTTCATCCTGAGCTTATTCCAGAAAAACGCCGCGCTTCCTTTCAGCTCAAAAGGGGGTGGCCCGCTTGAGGAGAAACCTCAGGGAACACGTCGTCTGGGGGGACGAATCTGGTTCCGCGTCCACGGATTGAACAGGCGTCTCAAGTGGTGTTGGAACAACAAGAAATGGGGTATCATTATTCCACCCCCGATGTGATGACACATCATACTACGTGCAGTACTCGCTGGCAAAGTCTGACTTCTAGATGACGCAACTTGAGCTTTGGTGGGCCAGGGGAGTTCAGTTTGAGCTGTTGTGTTCAGTCTCGGACTTTATTCACTTTCGCAACTCTCCAAACCTCTCAAGTTGTATGAGAAATACATGGACGATTGTTGTCTGTGTGTGAAGTGCTGTCCACATGATGAGTCTGCTCCGCCATGCTGACGGGCGAAAAGTTTCTTTCCTGCGAAGTAGATATCCCCCTTAAAGGGTCAGTTACAGTTCTGCCTGATATCAATTAATCAATAATTGTGCATTGCAACGGCCCTCAAGGTTAGAGCTAGGACGACAAATTACAGTTTCACGAACTAGAAGGAGATGAGATCTACACGTGCGAAATAGAATCCTACATTCTGAGAGTAACCGGCGTGTTGATCTCGTATTGTTAGCGCTGTTATGTCCGAGGGCACTTTGATTGCGGAACCGTCCTGTGAAAACACGCCCCTAGGCTGCGAAAGAAAAAAAGCGCCTCGGCTGCGGGAGAAAAAAAAGAGCCTTGGTTGCAAATTAACACAATACACACAAATATAAAGAGACAAGGCCTACAAAGAGAAGTTTACCATCAGATCAACAAAGTTCCAGCAATAGCAACCAAAACGGCAAAGGCAGGTGCATACTTCATGGATCCACCGGAGCTCAAGTTCTCAACAACATCGGGAATGTTTGACCCGGCGCCAGACAAAGTGGCACTAGCTTCGGCCTTGTGGTCGGACTCGGGAGAAGCTCTTGCAGGCACAACAGCACTCGAGAGCTTATCTTGACCAACATGACCAGCAGAGAGGCTGGTGGGCTTCCCGGCAACATCATGGGCCACCTTGGTGGAGGTCACGCAAGTGGGACTCGAGTGCTGTCCTACTGTGCAAGACACAACAACTTCACACGTTTGGTTACCAACGACGGTTTGAATAGTCTTGGAAGACTCAAACTCGTTGACCATTGAGATAGGGGTAGCAGAAACATGATTGCCGATAGCAGATACATTGGCAGCAGCCTCAATGCCATTGACACCGTGGTCCACACGAACACCAGCGTTTCCATTGAAATTAACGGAATGAGTCGCACCTCCAGCGACCTCAGTCCCAGTGATAGAGGGGTTGGGCAAAGTGGAAGAGCTCTCAGTAACTCGATTGGCATCAGCCGCGTGCATGTGGTCGGAGCCACTTGCGATATCGGCGGTGTGATCAGCGTGCTTAGCAGGAGAGGACTGGCTGGGGTTCTCAGCGGGGTTCTCTAAAGCCTCGCCAACGTGGTGGGAGTGGTCATCGCCGTCCTCATGGTGGCGTCTCTCGAACTGAGACGTCGCACCTACTGCTTGAGGGTTGGCCGTGACTGCGGCGTTGACTTGGCTGGCAACTAAAAGGTAAGTAAGAGCGAGAGAAAGCATATCTGAAAGTCGGTAGAGGTCTTGACACCAAAAAATGTGGGCTTGAAGTAGCTTTTTATACCGACGCCAGACTGTTTGCAAAAGGCATCTCTTTCATTGGTATATGTGTTGAAACCTTAAAATTTCGCAAATGAGAAATAAGGTTTCATTTGTTTATTTAAAGCGCTTCACGAAACATTTTTTACC